>DWGJ01003837.1:0-12632 GCA_018246895.1 Aspitha aspitha aspitha | reverse complement strand
ATTTTACCACAAATTCAAAATATAAATATGTTACGTTTTCAGAGTTGATTTTGCATGTGTTATTGAAAAAGTTAATAAAAGTGGAATTTCCGAAACTTACTGTTATTATTTTTACTTTACTACCTAAGCAAAGAACCCCTTTTAAAAAGCAGTCATTAAAATTAAGATGACTTGCTATTTTTTGGAAAATCATAGATGAAATTCGGGTCAATATGACCCGGCGTCATTGTCGCCGGGTTAACAACGCGAATACTCACTCGCACACTTCGAACACGACCTGCTGCAAGAGATCCGGGAACTTCTGAACGATGGTGACCGGCTGGCCGGAGGTGAGCGACACGCCGTACATCGGCGCCGTCGTGTTGTACCGCGTGCGGCACAGCCGGCTGCCGCCGCACGCGCTCGAGCCCGCCGCTAATCCGGGGAGGCTGCCCGCGCGGCCTGGAACGTCGAAACACGCAATGCAGCATCGCACACATCGAAACAACGAAAGGAATGGTACAAGAAAGGAAACAGATGCATTCTTACCGTTCCAATTATTTATGACTGGCAATATTTACAATCACACGCACATCGCAACAACGAAAAGAAAGGTAGAAGAAGAGTAACACTTAAATGCAATTCATTGTTCCACTGCTGAAGATATCTTACGAGGAGAGGATTCGAGTCCAAAGTGAAAGAACAATGGGAACATCCATAGATACCATTAATAAGTGCTAATGTTCTGGGTATTTTGTGATAATCAGGTCATAAGATATTTGAAAAAATTACCAGTCCTATTTCCACTCTGTGGTCGTATTTCTCCTTCCGAGTACCCAGAGTGAGCGTCCAGGAGCGCTCGTCTCATGATAGCGGGGTCCAAGGTTCGAACTGAGCGGCCCTGCCGCGTCTGAGCCCATGGCCCCGACTTGAGTGCTCGGTTTACTAAATGTCTGCAAAACATAAAATAAGAGTAAGTGTACGTAAAAGTGTATTTAGGTAACTAACATAATATGAAATGTGTAATGTTAAATGTTGTACAATTTATACATATTTGGCAAGTTTTTTCTGTTTATGTAATTCTTACTAAACGATTACAAGGTTTTTCGCTGTAGATAAATAAATGAAAAATATAGTTCCAATAACATTTATTAAGAGCTTGAAATAGTGTGCTGATGTACTTAGGCAGACAACATATTTCCTTTAACAGCAACAATGAAGTTTGTACAAAGTCCACCTAAAATAATGATAAATTAAATAACTTTCTTACAGAATTCCAAAATAATATAACAAAAGATTTTACAGACACAACTATTTCAAAACTGTGGAAGTATTAAGAATAAAACTCAGAGACATCTATCGTCATTACCGAGAACCATTTATTGTGTCATGGCAGAAATGTTTGCCGTGCAATTATAAATGCCGCAAGATGGCGTCAAAGTAAATTGCTTCTCGTTCCGCTGCACGACGCCAGACAAACGATGTAATGACGATAATTTTGAAATTACAACACGAGTCTTGAGAAAATTCCCCGAGGCAATGCTCAGGGTTCACGGTTAGAAGGGAAAATTCCCACGCTAAGGTGTGGATGAGACCATCCTTACATAAAAGTAACGGGACTTAGCAATGGACTCGTCATGTACGTAATATTTTTTTGTATCTGTATTTTGCGTTTCAATCTCGGAAGCTCTAAGTTAGTTGTGTTGTATAAATCGTCTTATTTGAACAGTCAAAAGTCAAACCACTTATTTAATACGCATATAATTTGCTGAATATGCCATTTTATAAGGTACAAAGAAAACAGAAAGAAGATGTAAGATCGTTAAATTGTTTCAATTTTTAACAATATTTATAAAAAAAAACTATCCGTTTCCTTTCAAATTTTAATCATCCACGGTTAAATTACAATTCAATTCACCATTCTCCTTTCAACAGCGGTAATCCTTGTAGAGTTTTAGTAGAACTATCATCTGCGGGATGCACAGAGATTGTATCTTCTCTATCTTCTTGATTTATCAACCCTTCTTCCAGCTTAATAAAACTGCAAGATGGAATCAACGACTCCTCTAACAACAGCTGTTCTGAACTCTGTCCTAGCTGCTTATTTTCCAAAAACGATTTCAAATCTTCTTCGTTTTTAATTTCTTCGTAATCATTTTTCGACATGATCGTAGCTAAGCCTTTCTTAGGATTTATACCGAAAATAGCTTCGCTGGGAGTTCTGCACAATGACTTTCGAAAAGTTGTATTAATGTAATACTGGACATATTTTACACCTTGTTGCCATTTCATTCTAGGATTCTCTGTGCACCAAACACTCAGCTGTCTTAATATATCTTGATTGGCAGCTCCTGAAAAATCATCTATCGATTTGACTTCACCGCCTATTATTTTTATAGCCGGGAAAACCGATCCGATGCTTTTACAAATCTTCATCGCTACCGGTAAACCATTTTTACTCTGCAAAACATTTGGCGCACCGAACACAAGGAATATCTCCAGCAGAGCATCAACAGAAGCGCTAACGCTGATCTCCTTTATAGGTTTTATATGTGTAAACCTTGTAACGAGATCTCTGTATACTAACATATGTTTGTATTCAACAGACGCCGCGGTCGTGACGTCCAATAAGTCGACTTGTCCACGCGAGAAGAGCTCCGGGAGCTCGACCTGGTTGCCGTGACCGATCACTTCGTTTTCATTTTCAGTCATCGATTCAACGCACGACTCTGAATCATGCGAATTAGTTGTATCGAACGTGTTAGTTGACGTTGATTCGACGTTGGATGCACTTTTTACTGCGAGCGAGTCATTGACCCTTGTTTTTAAGAGCCTCCGCCTCCTCTCCTTATTCCTGCATACTTTGCAGAGCGATAAATATACCACAACGATTTCGGCTGTAATGTTCCTGTATCTTGGTTTGATCGCTTCCATCATGCGAGATCTGCCGCCGTGATTCAATTTGAGATGGTAAGCGCGTATGATATCGTATGTATCGTCCATACTCACGAACAGTTGCCGGTGTGTGTCGCCTTGCTTGCGAGGAGTACATAATTTCTCACCTTTAGGCGTCTGAATTATATCATATCTTTTTAGGCGTCGATAGTCCGCCGGCGACTTTTTGTCGGCGATTTTCGCTCTTTTAACCTCTTGTATGTATAAAGCGTACCTCTCGCCGGACAACAAAAAGGTGTTGGGCGCTCGCTTGCGCTGTAGCACTTTGTTCATTTCCTGATAAAACTCGTTTCTATCCACGCCCGTGTCGTTCACGCTAGCAGACATTTCAGTGAGAAAGTCTGTGATATACTTCGGTTTTCTACTAAAACTACATATATATAGCACACTAGTGACGTTTACCTAACAGTAATTGTAAGGCACGGTATATATTTGTATTCAATCCTAGAACATGAACCTCTAAAATCACGACGCACTTCAACAGAAACGACACCACTAACACTAACATGAATATGGACTATTTTGTTACAAATATTACCGGAGAAACACGACAATACCCGATAATGCCCGAAGTGATATTCGGAGAAACATGAACAATAACTGAAACTAGTTTGAACGCGTTTTACCCATTGAACGAACCGGTCGACAGCTGCTAAGAGGTCAATGTACGATAGCGACGTGAAAACCACTTTATATTAATAAATACAGCTAAATGTGGGTCAAACGCAATTTGCAAATGCAGTATATAATTTACCTTTAGATTTATGTTATATATGCCCTTAAACTGTAATATAGCAATAACGATGAAAGTAAACTTTTGTTAAAAAATATTTCTTTGCTGTATATTTTTTTGCCACTTACCTAGGATAAGGAGTGCCATTGGGGCCTGGACAATCATTCCCTTGCATAGCATCACCCCAAGTGTATTTTAACCGGGGCGAACAGTCCGCTATAACGCAGCCTGCGAGGAAAGCCTGGAAATTGTAAAGAAATAAATTTAACACAGTATAACATTTCAACTAACCACTAGCTGTGCCAACAGCTTCGGCCGCATGAAAAACTATATTTTCTCGTTTTTACAACATTTGTCATTGCTACTCCCCTCGTATTGGTTATAGCGTGATGTTATATACCCTATAACCTTCCTCAATAAATGGACTATTCAACGCAAAAATAGTTTTTTAATTCGAACCTGAGATCGAACCAAAGTAGCTCCTGAGATTAGCGCGTTCAACTAAACAAACTCTTCAACTTTATAATATCAGTATAGAAGTACAGATTTACTATCATGATCTCTTAGATAATATGTCAGTCTAGTTAGTTACATTCATCCACTGCCGAATTTAGCGCAGTCACAGATGCGTTGCTACTCTTGAGGACTCAGATTGTCGCCTCTAGTACATAAATCCGGACCGGCAGCCACTCTTCAAACCCAAATAAAAGTAACAATTGCTTCACGCAAGAAATGTGTTTGACCTCTTAAGGGTTAAATTACGTAAAATATTCGTTTTAAGCACGAGTATTAATTTAGTCTGCGCCTTGGTGTATTATCTGTCCAGTTTAGAATCAGATGGCCGTGTGATTTGTTCCAAGACGTTGTTATTGTTTTCCCAACATATTATAAGAACATTACGATACAAGCGACTTACAATAATTGCGAAAAGATAGTGCAAATTGCTGTGAACAATCAGTGTGTCATTGCTGATTTTACGCGGTTACACGAGAAAATCGATCGTGTAATGGTATAATAAACGAATTGTTGGTAGAATATTGTAAAAGATAAAAGATAGGTACAATATTAAGTATATTTTGCACTTTCGCTTTACAGGTTCATACAAAAATGTTAAGTTAATAATGATAATGAGGTACGATGGATTTTTGACAGCTGGACGACCGATAGTAATAATAATTGCGTTCGAAATTATAGTCCGTCCGTCGTCGCACGAATTCACCAAGCGCGAGTCGCCGCCGGGAACGGAATGTGTGCCGTGCCCCGATAACACAGTTTACAACCGACCTCGCCAACGAGACCCGTCCTTTCTCAAACATAAACCTATTGACCAATCCAACTTGACGTATTGCGCGTTCATTAAAGTCTCCAGCAGCCAGCAATTGCAATGTAATTAACGCTAAACAGAATCAGCGGTCAGAAAATAGGACTCTCATGTGTGCATTATCAAACGTGTGCGATTAAATCAGTCAGCACCCTACTGTTTCAACAGCGCGTAATACATACATTTCTTAATGGACCAGTAGATGGACCTTCACTCGCCGACTACCTATCATGTACTGTGTGAGCTTATTTTATTAGCATTAATATTTTTGTGATTTTTTTAAAGTTCCTAATAAAATAGAAAACAGCCTTTGTAAATCGGGAATAAGGTATTAGAAGAATAGAGTTTAGATTAATTTGGGAGTTTCTGACTTCACCGCTTACAAACAAATGATATCTATATTATTATAATTTATCATTGTTTAAGTTGAAAACATTTCTAATAACGTATATAACGTTCACAATTTACATAAATATTCCTAAATATTTGACTACGGTTCTTTCATTAAAATCAATTTATTACTTCATCAATCTTAAGTACCTGTATATCATAATCATTTAATTATAAATGAACGTCACAATTATTAGTCATAAATTTACAATATATGTTGGTGTTTAGTTTAAATAACAGGCAAATAATGAATGCTTCGCAAAATGGAGCAGCTTGAACAAAATGATAACCGTATAATTCTATGACAGGCAATGATTACCATCATCGTTCTACCAGTGTACAAGATTAAATTTTATACGTTCAATCTCCTAGAAAACTAATAAATTGTAACGACATTCAATAACCGAGGAGTACTCGTAAGCTTTTTACGATAAAATCATCGGACGGTGTAGTTTTGCTTTTAAATGAAAGTTTTACGATGGATGGTAATCTTTCTCGACGTAATTACCGCGTAGGTAGTCCATAAAAGTGACATTTTCAAATGTAAAATGAAAAGTACTAAAATAGTAAAGACTGTGATGTTTTATCAATAAAAAATATATATCCATAATTTTCGATAATTATTTGTAAAGGGTCCAGACCGGAAATGGTAAAGTACTAGCGTAGTGATGTGCGGCGAATCGTAAAGACCCTCAAGAAAGAAAGTGCCAGTGTCACATTTCTAGGCCAAGTGTATATAACATGTCATTGAACTGTATTTAGAAACCTACACAGCTATCAAGTGTATATTACATATTGTATACCTGTTGTACATTTAATGACATTGCCATTAGCTTTTTCTTTCAAATGCACCGCCTATTTTAAGCAAAACACTTGATTACTATAGTTCGCAATGTTGGTAGCTGTGATTCATTTTAAATTAATGATTTGATTTATGCTTATGCTGTAGGTAAATACCTGGAGATGGTTATATATTAAATGCATTTATTTGAAATTTTTATGTGTTACGTTTCCATCATCAGATGGACTGTACCTAGTACCTATCTATTTTATACCTCATATAAATGTAATACGACATTAAAATTTTAAGCATACTTAAATTTAAATTGCAACACTATGAAACGGTCCAGTTTTAAAAAACCTCATTTAAACAATCTATTTATAAAAATAATAAATTGAATCGGTAAATTGTATTTAAAAATTTATTGACAATTGACATTTATTATTTATTTATTTTATAAAAACTATCCTATTTTTTAAGTTGAATCAAATAATAGATATGTACAAAATTTTATTGAAATCGGTTCAGTGGTTTCGGAGATTTCGCAAACGAACATCGTGACACGGGATTTTTATAAATATAAGAGATATGTACCAGAATAAGAATCGATTTATTGATTATCTATTTAGTTACAGTTCACCAACAGTTATTAGACACCACTTAAAGGTAAACAAAGCGAGCTGTTAGAACATAACAGACATACATATCTATCACATAGAAATGAGACAGATAAGTGTAGACATATCCTCAGACGCAGTGGTTATTTAATTATAACTTTCTTTGACGACTGACGCAATTCAATCTCAAGGGATAGGTGGTGTGACAATTATGCGCCGACGGTCCCGACGGAGCGGATTAAAAGTATTATTGCAAAAGTGAAAATTGCATAAAGAAAAAGCAGCGAAAGTGCTCCGCGGCAGTCCATTGTATGGACATCACGTTGCGGGTTACATTTCCAACGTCCAATTCCTAGTAGCGATGACTACGGACAAACTCATGCCCACTCGTAATGTCATTGGTAAAAGAATTTGATTGTCCTCTTGCTCTAGTGCTAGAGACCCTCCTTAACTATGTAGTCATGTGTTCGCTTTCCACTCAAGACAAATATTTGTGTTAAACACATATGTTTGTCTGGGTGTAAAATATAGATTTAACATACATAAATACATACATATCGTCACGCCAGGTCCCTTGCGGGTTAGGCAGAAAGCAGCGAGTGCCAAAAATCCACGTCCTTACAAACCTGCCGTGCTTCATCTACATTCATCATTCTCTTCATGCATACACGCCGGTTTCGCCGGTTTGCAACGCATAGATTTAACATACAGTACTTATGTATTTACATGTACGTATGGTTACCAACTTTTCGTTTAACATAAAACAAGAATATAATTGCCTTAATTGGAATCGGACGGGCATGTGTGGAACTATTCCCAATTGTTATTGTTATTATAATTATTAGTGAACGCGAGAATTACTCAATTGAACAAGATTCGCTATCACAACGCTTATTCCTAATCGACAATACGCAATTTGCATTTCACTATGCTTTCTAAGTAAACGACTATTAGATAAAGCATCTCACGTACTCTTGAATCGCAATGCAAACAGTGACCAAGTCGTTTTTATGTTAACAATTTTCTTGCCAAACGTTTGGATGCCAAGTTCATAAAATAACAAGCATACGACGATATGTGGCATCTATTTAACAAGTTTCCGCTTAGGAATGTGTCATAGTTCAATCGTTGTTGACAGATAGGTATTTGAAGTTGATAGATATTTGAAGTTCATCAAACTTAAAAATGGTAATCACGTACTTTCACATAAAACCAATTGTTTATAAGATTGCCATGGGTTCTTTCTTTTGTTTCAAAATTACACCAAGGCCAATGTAAAACATACTAAATATTTTTTTTGATATATTACGTAATATGTGGAATATTAATCTATTAAACTGACGGTTTTGCCTATATATTACATATTTATTTCAATATACGTAACTTAATTTAAATCAAATTATTAAATTTCGCGTAATTAAATTTTGTACGTCACTGGGGTTAAAAACAGACAATTAATAGATAGATTTAGGCCATAGACAAGAATACGGAAGCAAAATAATATTGGACCTAATGGTCTATCAATGGTTTCGCGTGATCGCAATATCGCAGCGTAAAATAGACTTATAATCGTTGAACATGATGTAAATATGAAATCAAGCTTCTATGGACATGATCTCGGTCAGCCACCTTCGACTAATGACACGCTAATGCGCTTAGACATCGAGCGTGCGGGTAACAGTAAAGTGATGATAACTTTACTAACATTTTCATACCTTTTTTACCTATCAGGAACGGTACGCTCCAAATGCATAGGCAATGAGTCAGTCAACCGCGCGAGTTAGCCACCGGCGTTTAAGATGTTCATTCAAAATTCACTTAAAAGCATTTCTTTGTATTACAAGTTTTTTAAGATCTTTGTAAGTATTATATACAAAGACTGCTTTTAATTGTTGATGTTTCAATTACATTCGCGTTCTCATTCACGTTGTGCACCTCTGATTTTAAGTGCTTATTTCTCTTTATAAATCAAAAAATAAAAACAAAACCTGCCGTTTCATTTAACGTTACCAGTTAAAATCAAATCAATTTGTTTTCTTTGATTAATCGTTAGTTTTATGAATAAGTTCGTAACTAAAATTATCTATTAAAACGTGGGTCAACGTACAAAGGTGCACGACTCATAGGTAGTATTTATGTACATTAAAATTTGTAGTTATACCAGTAATCGCAAAGCAATTACCTATTCGGTACAGTGTGCGAGCGCAAAATCATAAAAAGAACGCTTTTGATTTATATTTTACGCTGTTCGAACATTTTTTAAACTGTTATAAGAAGATAGGCTACGACTGCTAATTACCTACAGAAAACGAAAAATCCGGAATGGAAAGTAGGTATTGTATAGGATTTGGATAGTAATCGAATTTGTTTGATTTAAACTTTAGTTTTCAATATGTGTAATGTAATTAGAAATTTCAAATGATACATATTGGCTATTCTACTGAATTCATAACTGTTTCCGAATATAAAAAAAAATACATATATAGAGTTTCAATATTAACACACGATAGATAAAAAACATATGGTCTATTTTAATATAAAATAGGTCAGACCTCGGGAAGTGATATATATCGATTCTTACCCTCATATCTAATTATTCGTTAATGGTTCAATAATTCGTTTTTCGATATCGATTTTTATACAACAAAATTGTTTTACTATTTAACTTTTTTTTTACCTTACAACGTTTCACGTAACAAAATATTTAAATTCTGCATATTAAAGTTTTCCTTGTAATTGAAGTATCTTTACAATTGTTGAAAAGTATTTTCTTTAATAGTATTGATAATTAAATTATTATTATAACTTACCACATAAATGTAAATTGATATACTTTTTAAACACATTTTAAAAATTAACTGTTTATTTGCACTTTTATTATTATTAATTAATTATTAGCGCAACACACTTTATTTGCGAAATTTTGTTCGAATGTGAAGATGACACATTCGCGTTTGTGAATGGGCGTGCGGTCGGCGCACTGCCCGCGCAGACAACAAGTGGTTTTCATTATAACGGGAGTTCGGCCGGGAGTCCTCCACATCGTACCGCCTACTTTGCTACCCAAAGCCGCTCTCTCCTAATACGTTTTGAATTAAGCGCCATCTTGTGGATCAGAAACAATAATTAAATATCGATATTGGATACCAACTTCAGGGTAATCGATGACAGTGACAAAAATCGCGTATCACATGGCGAAACATTAAATAAACATGGCTTCATGGGCCAGTGACAGCAGTCCAATCACCGAATCGGGAAAAACAAATGCTACTAAGACCGCTTTTACCGAAACGTTCAATAAATGCGGCGATACGAATGAAATTTGTGAATTGAATACCAATAGTGGGAATTTTAAAAACAGTGACGATAAAATACACGAAAGCGAAGTGACATTTAAAAACAAACCAGTGCCCAAGGACGCAATAACAGATGACCGAAACGGATTATTGTAAGTTTCGTCACAAAGTTCATAAACATTGATAATCTCTTAATTTTAGACAAGTGACAGCGTCAGTTTTGTTTCGGGAATAGCCGCGAATTCTCGACCACTGTACTGCGATTATACAGTCAGCTGTTTGTCAATATGATTGCGTTTCTCGCTCGCACTTACGGGACTGAAAATAAGTGGTCTTTTTCACGCTGTTTCATTTTTGGGCATTCTATTTCTGTACATTACCATCTCGATGCGGTGTGAATATCGTAATTTTGTGTTCTTTAATGACTTGAGTACGTTTTGTAATGATCGGAAGGTAATAGATACCTTATTTCATGTGTATGGGCATCTAACAAAGGCTATACCATTATATTTTAACAACACAACATTGATTTGTATATCGCACCGCTGTTTAACGAAACCTCCACTGGCTTATATTTGAGATGCTAATAAAAATATCAAATAACTGTTGTGTCGCTTCTACGCCTCAGCGAATTGAACTCTAATTACAACTGTAGAAGACCTAAAGCCCCAATGTGACAATAGACTAGAAACTAAAGATGTTTATTGCATATCTGCTTTTACCCTTATGTATTATGATACTTGTTAGATTCATATGAGCCTTAACTAATGCAGAATTAGTGTGAAAAATAAATGCATATATGCTATCTTAGAGAGATGTCAATGCTAGTTATGGCCTCAATATTTGTGTTGTTAACAAATGGTGATGCAAAGTGAAATTTCTGACTTGATCGAGTTAGATATCAGTGTGGGTTCTAATCCTCGATGTCATATGATTTTCCTATTCACTTACCGTGAGGATCTGCTGTAGGACTGACTTCGAAAAAGGTAAATGAGTAAAGCAACATTAGTATGGAGATCATTGAACTCAATCAAATTTACGATTTTGCTGCAAAAATATTATTCAATACATAAAATGTAGTCGAAGATGTTTGTCAGGATTTGAACCCGTTCACTTCATTTTAATACTGTTCATCGGTGTCCGGATCATGTAATACAATACAATAGTCATACTTACTATACTCGTAATTGCAAGTTTTGATTTTTTTTTGCTATTTGATTTTAAATTTCATTTGTTGTCACATTTGAATCTTTTCATATATTTCAGTATTGTCAGTGTGCTAATGTTCTAATGCTACGGATGCTGTCCATAAATAAATATTTACGAGTTCGAAAAATTATTCTGTGTGTCTTCAATTACAGGTGCAATGACCCCGTTCCAGAGGTACCAAAGAAGGTGCCACTATCAGAATCAACTATGGACAAGTGCAGACGAAAGGTGGACGACAGTGCGCGATACAGATGTGAATATGACGGCTGCGAACGAACATACAGCACTGTGGGCAATTTACGGACCCACATGAAAACTCACAAAGGTAATTGACCCTTGACATTTCAGTAAAACAAGCTGACGTTTGTTTTATCTATACTTCTACACTGAAATTATAAAGCTGAAGAGTTTGTTTGGTTGAACACACTAATCTCAGGAACTACTGGTTTGAATTGAAAAGTTATTTTCGTGTCGAATAGTCCATTTACTGAGGAAGTCTATAGGCTATATAACATTACGCTATGACTAATAGGAGTGGAGCAGCAATGACAAATGTTGCAAAAAACGGGAAAGAATTAATTTCTATGCAGGCGAAGCTGCGGGCACAGCTAGTGACAAATATATCCACACCAATACAAGCAGCAGAAGACTGTTGATATCAAAAACATCTTTATACAAAACCTCTACGTCTAATTATTACGGCTTTGCCTAATTATGAATCAGCTCTATCTGAGTTACGTCAAAATATTATTAGTATACACAATTGTATATTTTTTCAGGTGAATATAGATTTACATGTGTAATACCGTCGTGTGGCAAAGCATTTCTCACGTCCTACAGCCTGAAGATCCACGTCAGAGCTCATACGAAGGTGAAACCATTCGCATGCAATATTGGAACATGTTCTAAAGCTTTTAACACCCTTTACAGGTCAGTGAACTTTACTATTCTATTGTTTCGTTAATCTATGAGCTAGTACAGAGTGTATCTACAGTAATATGATGAAAATACTATTCATTCTGTTATTGTATTCATTTAATTTTTTTGTTCTAATATTCTAACAAACTGCATTTGGCCGGAATGGTAGACTATGGCCTAGAACCGTCTCACTATGAGATGATCCAGTCCAGTAGTGGACCAATAAAAGGGTTAAAAAACAATAACAGATATACCGTTATTTATAATATACTAGTGGATCTGACCACGCGTTGCCGTGGTTATACTTGTCAAATCATATATGTCAAATATCGTGCGTTCAGAAATTGATTTTATGGAAAAAATTATTGACAATTGACATTTATTATTTATTTATTTTATAAAAACTATCCTATCTTTTAAGTTGGATCAAATA
>DWGJ01003836.1:0-12632 GCA_018246895.1 Aspitha aspitha aspitha | reverse complement strand
GAGAAGTTACTCCATTTTTTAAGCTCCTACATCCATAAATAGTAGAGAAATACTGTTTTATACCCATGCGAAGCCGGAGCGGGCCGCTAGTTAAGTAATAAAGTTTGTGAGTAAATACGTAATCTCTTTTATACTACCTTTGAATCGCACAGAAACGGTCTTTCACTATCTTATCTTTGGATTAAAAAATATTTTTTTCGGTAAAGAAAAATCGTTTTCTCGATCCGTTCTTAATACATTCAGAATTTCCTCCTAACATTCGCACTGACATATTGAATGGAAAGGCTTCGACCGCGAGCGTTTCCTGTTTGACTCGAACCGAAAGGGTTACGTAAATTCAATTTATTTATCTCATATTGCCGCGACCGTATCGCTCTGAGCCAAGGATTTGGGGCCAATTAAAAAAATATTCATGTCCCATTCAGCGTCCAAGGTCACGCCAGATCGTTTATCACAAAAGCAAAGTTCTGTTATCTATAGGTACATGTTGAATTGCTCTTAAGAAGTAAACGGTTTTTCACAACTGAGCTTTAACCAAAAGTGGGGGCAACTATCCGGCATTTACCCTACATGTAATAAAACTGTTGAATAGTTCAATTTTATACATTGAATGAAAACTAAAAAAAATACACCTCACCACAAGCCAAAAAATTCATTTTGGAGTTTTTGTCTGTCTGTCTCTTGTCCGGCTTTCACGCAAAAACTACTGGGCGGATTTTGATGAAACTTTTTTAGTCGTATAGCTTATAATCCTCGGCAGCATATAGGCTATAATTTATTTCGCAGATCGGAATTGTTAGGCGGTACGAATTTGGACGGGGCTTACATAATCGGGTTCCGAATGCTTTCCGGCTTACAACACATTTGTTTCGTCGTAAGCATACGCTGATTGGTTTCTGCTGTTCATGTGTGCGAACCGTTTTTCCGACTGTTGTCAGGATGAAAAATTGTTCAATTTTTGCCGGAGAAAAGCGTTCAATTTAAAAGTGAATGAAGCTGATTGAATAGGCGACGGGGAGCGGTAATTTAAAAAGGCGTAAATATACTTTAATACCTGCCTTTGAAGATCTGCCTTTGAGTGCGCGCAAACATCAAATCAACGGTTTATTGAAATAATTGCATATTTATAATGAATACGTGATATTCTATATTTTCCAAACTTGTTTCCTTAGAGATGTCATCTTTACTTAATGGTACAGTAGCTTGCCTAACCTAAAGAATTGGAAGTAAATTCGTCGTCGTTACATTAAGTTTGACGTTAAATAGTTTATTTAAAGATAAAAATGTAATATTACTTGATTACTTGACGTACTTATTGTATTGAACAGGTTTACATAGTGGGCCACGCTGCGCCAGGCTCAGAGTCTAGCCACGCGTATAACGCGCACTCAGTTGACGCTAACGCCAAGTACCTCCGCTTGGTGCGGCGTTATGCGAAGATCATCGCTGGACAGTTCTTTGGACATCTCCACGCTGATACCTTCAGGGTTATTTATGATAAGGGTTTGTATGAAAAAAATTATGTATACGTTATGTAAATAAATATAAATTCATAAAAATTATTTCACAAAGATAAATTCACAAAGATAAATTCATAAAGATAAATTTACAAAGATAATTTCATAAAGATAAATTTATAAAGATAAATTCATATAGATAAATTCACAAAGATAAATTCAAAAAGATAAATTCACAAAGATAAATTCATAAAGATAAATTCATATACATAAATTCATAAAGATAAACATATAAAGATCAAAATAAATACGTGTAACAAAGAATACCTGGAGAGAATTTTATGGAAGGCATTTTCTTGACTACTTATTACTTTCACTGAATTACCATAAGATATAAAAATTTATTGAATCAATTGAGAAATTAATTGTCGCAGGTAAAATTATACTTTAAACATTTTGCTCACCTGGTCTAGTGGTTAGATGACTACGGGTGGCAATTATGGGTTCGAGTCCCGTCTACGACATTAATTTGGGCTATGACAATAACTATTTCTTTAACACAGGCTTTAAGACATTATTACAACTTGCGATGTAAGAAATGTAGTTAATTTATTTATTTATAAGTACTTAGCCTAACCATACAGGGCAACCTCATTCGCTAGGCAGGCTATTAATAACATTACAATATAATAATCAATAATTACATTACTTTAATACAAATATTTTACATTAAATTATAAATAAACTACGCACAGCTGCAATACGCAATTATAGTTTTTGCGTTATTGCTATTGTCCCAGTGAAGCGAATTCCTTAATGAAAAGTACCGACTTTTCTTTCTATATCTCGTCCAGATCAACCGGTGTCCTGGGCGCTCCTGGCGCCAGCGGTAAGCCCCCACCACGACCCCGCCGGGTCATCCAATCCCGGCCTTAGACTTTTCAAATTCGATTCTGATACTGGCAAGGTGAGTATAATAGCTTAACCAAAGGAATTTGAAGACTTAAATCTATGGTATACCGTATTAAACGGCGGTAGGAAGTAGGGTACACAGTAGTTTGAAACAGTGTAGACAGTTCTTTTATTCCAAATTTCATGTGACATTTAAACGCCCTTGGTTTCAAACCTCTGTTTCAAGCCGCCGTTAATACCCGTGTATCAGTGGTTTATCGTTATTAAACGTGCTGAAAGTATGTAGTCCATTAATCGTATAAACCAATTCCTTTAGCTAGGAATTTGAATATTTCTATTTATTCTAAAACGTGGCCACAATTGACTGGCCTTGTGGTCGAGTGGTTAGAGACCCTGCCTGCTAAACCATAGTTCGAAGGTTCGACAAACATTTGCGTGATGATCATATTCGTTTGTTCTGTGTCTATGCGCAATAAAAACATCTATATAAGAACTATATTGTTTGTCTATATGTATGTTTATTAGCTGTCCGGTCACCATAACACAGGTATTAAATTTCCTAATTTGGGATCGGACAGCCGTGTGTGGAGTAGTCCCCAGTTATTATCATTATAAGTTCAGGTTTTCAATGATTTTCTTTGGACTACACTGTTAGGGGATTGGTGTGATGGTGTTTTGTTTTTGGTTTCTGTTTAACTGTTGTTTCCAGGTGTTGGACTACACGCAGTTCTACTTAGACCTGGCAGCTGCAAACCGAGCTGCGGGTGGCGCGGAGTGGATAGCCGAATACAATCTCACGCAGTACTACGCTCTACGAGACGTGTCTGCGGAATCGTTACACAACTTAGCGGACAAACTGCGAATAGGCACGCCGCAGGAAACCACAATGTTCAACAAGTAAATAATAGATCTGTTACGAATCGATCTAGCTCTTATATCTATCTATATTCTTTAGTGTTCTTGTGATGTATGTCATGTGTTCGATATTAAATAAAACCAGATAATGCTGTATCAAAACAATTGCGCGGGCAGCGGCAGAGAGCGAGTTCTTCTCTTCAATACGATGTTGCGATGAATATTTTGAACGGCGCGAAAAAGTGGCGGGAAAACGATTGACACAGAGTAGCTACACTATAGATGTTTTGCGAGTTGTGTAGTCTCTGTCGCTGCCCTGCAACCACCTGTATTTATTGAATTAAAAAAAAAACTAACAATATGTAATTTATGTCGTGCACAAAATCATTGTAGAATTCAAGAAATGTAATTTTATTAAAAACCTAAAATTATGGTTTTTCAGAGTGGTCTGGAGCCTACACTAAATTTATCCTTTCCATCTTAAATTAGGGCCTTAAGTAGATAAGATGGTTATCTCGATTAATGATCTCATTGTTTTATTGTAAAGTCAATGTTATCTTTATAGGACTACGCTTAGTCGGACAAATTCCGTGCTATGGCATTTTCACATAAGTCATTATAAGATTTGAGATTATTTTTAATTGAACCACGGCAACGCGTGATCGGGTCTACTAGTATATCCTTATATGTATAAAAATCATGTTACGATGTTCGTTTGCGGTAATCTCCGAAAGCACTGAACCGCTTTCAATGAAATTTTGTAGATATCTGTTTGGTCCAACTTAAAGATAGGATAGTTTTTATAAAATAAATAAATAATAAGTGCCAATTGTCAATAATTTTTAACATAAAATAGACTTGCGAACGCACGATATTTGACGTATATGATTTGACGTAATATAACCACGGCAACGCGTGGTCAGGTCTACTAGTACATAATATAATAATAATAATAATAATATACTTTATTGCACACTAAGAATAAACAAAACAACTGAGTAGAAATAATGAAACATAAAGTAGCATGCAATAGGCGGTCTTATCGCACAAATTGCTATTTCTTCCAGACAACCTATATGCATAAAGGAGAAAAAATTGGAGGAAGAGGGTAGGGTGTGCGGAAATAATAATATATATCTGGTGCAGATACCTCCGCGCGTACAGCGTGAAGCACGAGAGCGCGGAGGCGTGCGACGGTGCGTGCGCGCATCAGCACTTCTGCGCGATCACGTGCCTGGAGCACGCGGCGTACCGGCAGTGCGTGGACGCGGCGGCCAGCGCGCTGGCGGCGTCCGGCCGCTCCAATGCCGCCAACGCCGCGCCAATAAACATCCTCGCCTTGGTCACTTGTATCGCGGCCGTGCTGTAAAGGTTAGTCACCTTTTTTATTGTATAATAGGCTTGCGTTTGACTGCGAGCTCACCTGATGATTTATACCTTATACCCGAGAAGCTTATTACTAATATTATAAATGTGAATGTAAGTTTGTTTGTTACGCTTTCACGCGAAAACTACTTAACTGATCATCATTAAACTTTGTGGGATTCTCGAACATATTTACATAATATGTCAACTTTTTTCTTCCAAGTATATTTGTTATCGATAAGCCACCAAACGAGCTATTATAGAATAGCACGTGACATTTTTATTACGACATATTAAGGTTACCATAGAAATTTCAACTGTATGCCTTGGTTATAAAATTCAAATTCGTTCAAAACTGTCTTGAGTGCTTCTGTTCTCTGATACCCTATTGGTCATATTCTTTTTAGGAAAAATCCAAATATTGCCTCCGTAACAATATCCTGAGGTCTTTTGTTCTCTTTCAGAGTAAGAAATCTCCATCGATTAAGGCTTAAGAAGACGAGAAGGGACCGCAACGGATGTAATGTATTAAATTGTAATGATTTTTCTCATTAACCGACAAGTGGTGAAGGACTGAAGTGTAGCATTAGTATTTTGTATTCGTAATTTAAAAGCTCAGAGGGCGTATGTGATATTGGTCCAGTTATTAATAGAGCGTAAGTGTAAAGCCATTTTTAAACATGATGGGCCATATTCTAGGCCAGACGCGGGCCATGTTGCAATCGATTCGTCATTAATTCGATTTTCTAGGTTAGTTTGCGTTGTTACGTATTCATTTGTATCATTGTTATATTAATATGGCCTGAATTGTTTCATCCGGGAAATAGTACTCGCTCCTTAGTGAGGATATTGGAATATTTTGTAGTATCTCGCTGAAGATGTATATAAAACTATAAAAAAATACGTCAAACAATGTACTATTTAACTTGAATAAAATTAATAAATGGACTTGTCATTGTAAAGGCTTATTTTTCTGACCGAGCTTTGAATACTATCATTGCTATCTTTGCTATCTTTTTCCTTTTTTCTACCATATTCTTATTTTCATCATTCTTTATCTATCGTTCCGTAGTCGAATTTTGCACAGAATACTTAAAACTTAATGTTTAATCTCATGACAAAACATAGACGTATAAGGCAAAGTAATAGAGAGTTTACATAGTACTAAAACATGTCATCAATGTTTGTTAATGCTTGTTTGTTGTTATTGAATGTTTGTTATTTTTTCTCTTTGGACACCTATGTTGATTTAATTATAAGAATGTACTAAATTATCAATATTAAATTTGTAAATAATACTATCGAATTTTGTTTCGCTGTTCACGGCTTAAAAGGCTATTTTATTATTGAGTAAACATTAGGTGTAAATGTTGGTTATGACGTATTATTCAACAATACATTTTGAAATCGAATATTTACATGATAAAACCTTACAATGAATACGATATCCTTGCAATGATCGTGAGTTTGAGTTCAGTTGATAATTCTTCCCACTACATTACTAAGTTATTTAGTTAGTGAAGTTAAGTTTATAACATAATTCTAGAGAAATTTTAAAACACCGTTGGCGTAAACGTCACGCGCATATAGCAACTTTGTATAAAATAAACTATTTGTTTCGAAATTCGAAATTGTTCGTGATTTTTTTGTCTAATTTGTTTTAATAGTAATAATTGTTAACTATATCTGGAATAAACTTCTTCGCATATACATATAAAGCACATTTACTTTAGTAATATGGTTCGCACATTTTTAATATTTTTAAACCTAACATTACACAATATAAACAATTGTAAATACTGCATTAAATGATTAATTAAACGTGATTAATTAATTGTAATTAATTAATCAATTTCAACGTGAATCTAGTTTTCACTCTGTTAATTGTAATCAACATAATTTTTTACCGTCAAAATAAGTTGAAGAAGATTATTGAAAAAACTGACGATGTGTATGTATATTAATAATTATGTATGTAAATGTAGTTTGTTTTGTATGTCACTACAATAGGTAAATAGACCTAATTATAATTAAAGCTTATCATTAATTAATCAACTATGTATTTCTCCCACAGCGCTTCATTATTTAATGTGATTTTATTACTAAGAATTACAATAAAGTAGCAGTTTTATCTAATTTTTTTTTAATTTAATCTAGCTAATTAAAATTATACTATTAAATTTGTAAATAGCTACAGTTATGTTTTAAAAAATTCAGATTTTGTAAAGAGGAACAACTAAATTGTAAGTATATAAAGTAATGTAAATGCTTTTGGAAAACAACATTTCGTCGCGAAGACCAATAATATATCGGTGTTTAGATTAATAATTGTATGTGACAAGCAGTTGATTTAGACGTTTTGGGAAAATGTAAATTTTTACTAATACCTTTGCAATTTGAATTATGTATCTGATTTTCGTAATTTAAGTATACTAATGATCGGCGTACGTCTGTAGTCTGTAATTAGCGCCAATCAAGTTGTTACTTTCGGTAATTATTCATGTTTCTGTGTTACCATTGTCTGAATGTTTCGATTGATTTTTAATAAAGAATCATATTATGCAACATATTTTTCATTTCTTACCTCGTGTCAATGGAACCAGTCATTTCGTACACATCGCTGATTTTCATGTATAATAGCACAATCAAAAATCCACATTTTATATGGTAGCCATTTGAAAATTAAACAATAAATCAATATTGTAAAAAATAACCTATCACTAAACGAGATTTTTGCGCGCCATTATGGCCGTTTTTCCGTTAGGAATATGGGTCTTACTGAGTATGAAATAAGGAATATTTTGGATTTATTTGTGTTATAAGCTGGTATTTTCAAAATTTTGATTTGTGCGAGTATTCAAGAAAAGCAGCGACATGTGTACTTACACGCCCTAAACGAAAAGTCCCGATTAAGAAGCGCTTAATACACGTGAATTATGGTCTTCGGTTGGGCAAAATATTCGCGTTGAAATATTATTTTGCATCCTCAACATCCTAATCCGTCAGTACGTGATCAATTCGTATCGGTGAAGCTTTATTTAATATCACACGAATTGGTGAAGATAATTAAATTTGTGCTGTCATGTACCCGATTTCATAGCTTCAACAACTCTGAAATATAGACGGTCGGTTAAAAGTTTCACCTTACAAAGATGAAATGAGGTTCTGTAGATGATATGGAGTAGTTACAGACGGTTCAAAGTGAAAATTATAAATGAGAGGAGTTTACTTTATTAGTTTTACGCTGTTTCAAATTTAATTTACGTGACATAATCAATGCTATTTCGAAGTAGAAAAACTCGACTACGCTATATACAGCTATAGTAGATAATACGTCAGTCCCTGGCGTATGTGTATCAGTGACTATTGGCGTCATTTACTAGCGCCCTATTTTTTGCGCTGCTCTTAAAGAGGCACGTATATAGGCAATGCCGAGTTTATGTTACGTAGCTGTTTCTTTCGACCTTTACAAAGGACACTGCAAAGTATACGAACTGTCAAAGTTATACTCGCCGACATTAGTGTCTAACATCTAGTGTAGAGTGTCTAGTATCTAGTCTGGCTTGTCTAGTATCTAGTCTAAAATGTCTAGTAATCTAGAGTGCCTGGTATCTAGTATCTACTCTAAAGTGGCTAGCATCTAGTGTGGAGTGTCTGGTATCCAGTATATAGTTTCTAGTATCTAGTCTAGAATCTATTGATTAGTGATCCTGACTGAGTCAGATGTTCTCGGGTCGATCCCCACTGAGGGCATTGTTGTGCATTCAGTGCAAACTTGTTTGTTTGCGTGCTAATACGTTTATATGTATTTAGATATGAATATATATGTAGTTCAACAGCTACAAGGCAAATTCACTGAAATAGGCGACTGGTATATTGTTTATATTGATCGAGTAATAAAATGCCGCATGCCATACGAGTATGGAAACGACATTTCGCACGATAATGTCTCCTTCGTTCGCGACGTGACATTAACTCGCTCGGTTACGATAAAAATGTACATACTCGTAACATTGTGGGGTAACGCTTGCAATTGTGGAGCATTTGAGGCTCGTCAGCTATAGACTTAAGTGTTGTTCAATATTTATCTTACACTTTGAGTCTTGTCAGATAAGCAATGCTATAGATACTCAGAAGTCATCCAATAACCGATAACCACAATTTTTTTATTACATAACTGACAACCGATTCAGTTAGGAGTCTGGTTCTAATTTATATCTTTTAATTCGCCTCTAAGAACTCAGTCTATCACAGGGTCCTTTAATGTGAAAATCAAATAGGAATACATTGTAAGTACATCACACCAGCGCATATCGAACAATGTCACTGTTTGTGCCCGAATAACAATCTGCCCTTAAGCGCCATTGCGTTGAAAAAGGCCAGTTAGTCTACACAATATCACGACGGAAGTCAATATAGCCGAAGAGCATATCAATATGCAAATTTATTCCAAACAACTGTCTCGATACGGCACTTGATGGAACGAGGCATCTCGCACTGATCCCGGTAGAGTTGCCAAGAACGCTTCACAAGATCGCCGGATACGCATTGTAGGGTATGTAAAGCTGTATTAATTAGTAATAAAATGTTTTATAAAAATTTGTTTTGTTCTCTTTATTAGTAATTTTAAAGAAGCTTTGTTTATTAACAGAATGTTATACATATATTTTTTTTTTATTAAGGGAACAAACATAGCCTGGTTAATTTTTAACTACCTATGTGAATATTTCGGTAGTATTATATACAATCATACTAGATTCATCATTGTCCAACATCGATATATGATCTACTAAAATCCTCATTCGTAGGTTAGAATAGTCCTAAAAGAATACTAATTGATATGTATGTACATTTATTAGTAGCGTAACGGTAGGAAGGCCTCATTATGAATCAGATTCATTCTCAAAGAAACACGCATTTCTCAAGACAAAAATTAGTTTATATCACTCCAGGTATATAAACTGAGTCGAGGCAAAAAGGCAAGTTTTATAACATGAAAAAGAACAAACATAGTTTAATATTTTGGTGTTTATAGTTTTTCATTCGATACTGATCTATGAGTAAGCATGACTTACATATTTGCAATGTAAAATCTAAGTTGTTCTTAATAAGCTTATATGTACAATGTCATCTTACTTGTCATTGCAATAGCTAACAAGAAACGCTTACTACTTATTTACACTACTACTTACTACTACTACTACTACTACTTACTACTTACACTTACCGTGGGATTTAGGTCTAATCATCCCTTAGTTCAGACCACTGCTTTTTATATTTATAAGTGTTAACAATTTACAAGGTAATATTAAAATATACTATCTACTGTTGGATATAAACAAGAAATCCATGAAGCATCCCGACATGCAAATTTATGTAAAGCAACAAACTCGATACGCCTCTCGACGGAAAGCGGAATCTTGCAGTGATCCGGGTAGAGTTGCCAAAAGTACTTTACAAAATATCAGGATGTACAATAGCTTCGATATAACTGACTGGCCTCGTGGTTGAGTGGTTAGAGGTCCTGACTGCAAACCGGAGATCGTGGGTTCGATTCCCACCCAGGACAAACATTTGTATGATGAATACATGTGTTTGTTCTGTGTCTAGGCGTAATAAAAATATCTATATAAGTACTATATCGTACGTATATATATATGTATGTTTATCAGCTGTCCGGTTGCCATAACACAGGCATTAACTTGCCTAATTTGGGATCGGATAGCCATGTGTAGAATTGTCCCCAGATTATTATTATTATTAATACTATTAACTAATATCAGTGGGTACAAAGGACATACCCGTTTAGGCAATAAAATACACTTTAAATGCAAGTTATTACCATACATTGCATTAGTTTTTAAACGTGAATAATTAAGTCGAAAAATCTAACTAAAAAAGATAATATTACTAGAGTATAAGTATTACGACCGTACATACTAATTTGTATTTTCTTGCAATGTTAAGTTAGTTATGGGCGGCTGAATTTCAGTGTTAATATGCTCTAAAAATGTTTACATTTAATTGCTAGTCGCTTAACATGTCAAGTTGACGTTCTACATATTTTATGTTGTTTCATGAGTTTAATGAGCTAGGATACTTCTAGCCTTACTTAAGTTTTCTACTTATTTTTGGTCTTACATATCTTTTATATAACGCAGACATTTAATTTGCTTATTTGAAATTAGGATGCAACGAATACATCTGGACACGCCCTAAATATTTTTATAATTTTCCCTAATTATGTAATACAAAAAGGATATCCATTAAAACCTGTTGCTATATGGTAACCCTACTCTTAGCCTTCTTGACTAAAATATTCTTAAGTTCCCCGTGCGATTAAATGCCGCATTGTATGCTCGTAAACGCTGATCCTGTGTAACTCAATTTGTTATAAGAGAACCGGTCTATCTTTACAATAAAGGATAACAGCATCATATAAAATCAATTTGCAAGCCCTTGTTACGTATGTACATTATGTTGTATTATAGCAAATTAAGAATGCTATCCAAACATTTGCTTATTTATGATACACACGCACTAAAACGCAGCAGTCTTCGTAAATGCGCGCGTGCGTGCGTGTTTGACTGCATGCGTGCGTGTTTGAGTGCATGCATGCGTGCATGAGTGCGACCGTGAGTGCGTGTGTACACATAAACACATGCACACACGCTCACACGAATGACATACAAATAGAGTAATGTAAGATACACAGAAAAAGGAAACAGTTGTATGAATTATTTTTCAAACATTTGTTACAGAGCATTACTGAATAATTCCAAGGACTCAAATCCCTAAATCGCGGTAATAAATAAGCGTTGCATTGTAAGCGATTATTGCTGTTTCCTTTTGCTCGCTTCGAGTTTACGGCAGTCCTTTGCGGGAGAAATATTAAAACGTTTGGGACGTTTTTGTCGCTTCAGTTCCTCGGGGGTTGTAAGGAAGTCGAAATTCAAATTTTATTAGCCGATTTCCAGTAGATAGGGCTGGGGTCGCTCTGGTGACATTACACCTTTCTTTTTACGTTTTTCACCTTCACTCCCGTAGGGAAAGGACCCACAAAACTTACAGCAATGCTGGTACGTGCTTCAGAAAAGCGAGCGTAGTTCACCATTTGTACACACAACGTGTCTGATACTTGTCTATTGTAGACATGGGAAGGTTTAGGTATTTTATTAAGACATTATTAAAGCAAGACATTACTGAAAGGACAGGATTTCTATGTGCTTAATTTGGTTAGCTGTACATAATAAAAGATGATTAAATCCAGTAGCAGAATCAATTAACGCATTTCAATGTTTAATATTTATCATAGTTACATAATGTCGATATGCGGACTTGTTTTAAAAGAATCGTTTTACAAGAATGATTCAAGTTCACGTATTAGTGGTACAGAAGCATATAAATTGCATAGCTGGGGGCGTGACTACTTCAGCGCGTTATCCAAATTTAAGGCGCGCAAACACGTTCGTTACGAAGATAAATCACTAAAAATAGATCTGATCTGATGTTAAAAGATTAGATTAAATTGATTCTTTTCAAATTCAAGTACGTAAAAGATATCGCCGCAGCTTTATTTACAACGAAAAAACATCATAAAGACATAATTAATACTACGGACAGTTTATGTCGTAGTTAAAGTGTAATTAAGTTTGTACGGTTTCAAATTTAATAAAGCCGGGAATATGGCGTTGTAAAACATTTCACGGCGTCTTAGGCGTCTTAGCAACGGCTTAATGAAACACATAAGCACAGTCCTAAAGTTTATCGTTGTCGTTTCATAATTTACAATTGTCTGTATACAAAAGTTTTCCTCTCAAACATCAATTGTCTTAACTTTGAACTTGTATACATTTCGAATATTAATCCCACAGTTACTCCCTAATATACTCGTATATTATATGGGATGCTGTTTTTATAGAATGTATTACAAATTTTCATAGTAATCATTATTATTGTTATCTTGTTGAACACACACCGCTCTTGATTTTACCGCTTTGTGTTTAAGTTTTGTGAATATGATTAGCTTACAACACTAACCAA
>DWGJ01003835.1:0-12634 GCA_018246895.1 Aspitha aspitha aspitha | reverse complement strand
TTGTTCCGTATTGAAATTGAAGCACAACCTTCAGGGCGAAAGCTGCCGTTGAGAGCTGTTGTAGATTCTACCTTTCCATACCTAGCACTTACTTTATCAAAGAAAGAAAGAAAGAATAATTTTATTTGACCAAAAAATAAATAACAACAACATTGTAAATAAAGATAAAACAAATATAAATAAATAAAACTTTTAAAAATAAAAATTAAAAATCTAAGCTAAAAAAAAAAACAAAATTAAATTAAAACCTTTTAAGTTAAAGTAAGTACAGAAACGAAATGGCTTTCAGTAGCAGACGGCGAGATGGGCACGCTAAGTGCTTTGCGATTGACTATTGCTAAACAGTTCTAATTAAATATCACGCTAGCCTAAACTAATGCAAATTAGCAAATACTTATTTTAATAATTTATAAGCAGATTATTTCTCTATGGGCCTGTCACTTTGCCTCCCTTGTGGTCAGCACCCCTGCTCACCTTCTCATACTGACAACTACGATGCCACGATAATAAAAACAATAAACGTATAAACAATTTCTTTAGCTTTAATTAACTAATGCATTAATACAGCCATGAGTAATGCATACTAGACTTTAACCAGTTAATCAACCCTTTCTATTAATAGTACCTAAGTTTCATTATCGTTATTACTGCTAATTAATGTTAGAGCTACTTCATTGATATGGTCTGTCCGCTTGTTATGGATTTTTCATTAGTCCGTTTGTTTATCTAACACACTTCATATGCCCTATAGTTATGCGACATGTAGGTACGATATTTTTACTAGAAAAAGAAATTCAGAAATGTCTCTAAGAACATCTGTCCTGAAAATTTGACCCGTGTATGAAATGGTTTATCAAAAATATGTTGATCTTTAATCTAAAACATTTCCAAGCGATCGAACCGTCGCATCCAACAGATGGCATCATAACAGATTACTAGGTACAAGATGTGTTAAACGTTACTCGTGTTGCTAGATGTAATAGGACTTCGTGAATATCAATCTCATAGCGGTAGTCTATTGCGGCTATTTACAACACACGCAAAAAGTACTCACGTCGGTGATGGGCTCCCCGCAGCCGTGGCAGCGCGGACTGTGGTACTTGGTGTAGCAGGGCACGCAGCAGACGCCGCCCTCGTGCTGGTGGAACTTGGCGCCGTCGATCGGCTTGCGGCACGTGTTGCACGTGAAGTGCTCGGGGTGCCACTTCTTGTCCAGCGCGGTCAGAATCTGGGGGCGATCGAATAAAGTTGGAAACATATTGTATATGACATTGTTGATCCATAAAATCCGCCTATCGCAAATACCGGGGTGTGTCCAAAACATCTTGTCCTATGAAAACACTAACTAAATCATAATATTGGTCGTCAATATTGAATTATATTTGGACTCAACGCCGGGTCTTCACAATGTTTTCTCTCTGTATAAAACAAATCGACTATATCCATTAAACGCTGCGGCGCCCGTTTAAGCGCAACTACTTCCAAATAAGGCATCAATTTGTCATCGACGCTTCCTGTCTTACGCAATCGCTTATTTTCTGTATTAGATTGACTCTGTAAACGGACTCTGTATTAAGATATTAAATTACATCGTTTGATTTTGATTTCTCCGACGATTCAACAACTGCAGCCAGTGATTATTTTAGATGCTACATTGCAGTTGAATAGAGTACGGTTTTAAACTTCTCGGCTTGTACATTTTTTTTCATTTTCTATGCCAATGACAAAGAATTTATGTATTCGACAATTATTTTATGAATATCGCTCTAGGATTCGCGAGAGAAAATTGCATGATTAAATTAAAACGAACAGCTAGAGACACCGAAAATACAACGGATTCTAAAAGTGCACGGAGATTGTTTTTCGAATGATTCAGTGTCTAAAAGCGTTTTCCTCTTCGATATCGCAATGTCCACGCGAATTATATTTGTTTTGATGCATGGTTACACATCGCTCACTTGATTCATACGTTATCATGCGGTATCTACAGAAGCGTCCAGAACTTCAGTAGCCTCACTATTACTTATAACATCGTCGCTAATAAGTCGAGGCATTAAATCATTTAAATTAACTGCATTGTTTGCGACAAATGATACGAGTATGTTTATAAACTGTTGTCCTTAATATTTGTGTTCGTCTGCACGTTTAAGACGTTCTCTAAGTGCGCAGATTCCCATTGTCTTATAACTTATATTATATATCGATCTTTTTTTCTGTATTCTTGCTTACTCTCAAAATTTGACCGAAAAATGTGAGGTTATACAATTATTTTAAGGACACAGGTATTGTGTCCGTAATATATGTGTTTAGATGACATGAAAGATATTTTCAACGAGGAATTATCATAAAAAAATGAGCAAAATAAATTTGTTACCATATAGGTCCTGCCACGTAAAATTATTAGGCATCTACTCGCAAGCATGCTGCGACATGCGTCTTTCAATGAGGACGAAATTACGGCCTAATGCCAACCTACACAACATTTAAAACAGATGTCCTGGCACTTTAAAATTATTAGGTCCAGCATCGTACCAACATAACACAGACTTATCAAACATATTCTCGAAAACACACATGTTCAAAGCAAATTCACATTTGTTGTAAAATTTATGAAAATATGATATGAATTTCGGGCCTTTTACTTGTTTATCGTTTTGTAAAGATATTGAATGCATTATCCATACATGCATTTATTGCATTATTGCTGTTCATTGGAATTCATTAATCCAACGTGAGACAAAGGCAAAAGTACCTTGATATTATACTTAACATTTTTTACGTAATTTGTAAAGCGGTTGAAGCGCAATAATCGCTATTTTATTTGCAACTGAACGCTGAAGATGAGTTTAATTTAAAATAATAATTACTTCCGTCAGCGGTATAACATTCTTTTGATATTATACCTTGGATATTCCAAATACTTCACCAAAACAAGCTCAACACCGTATTGTTTTATTGGCGCTCGAGGTGTGAGATTAGCTGTTGTGCACTGCGTGGCTCTCTGTATTCGATATTAATGATATTGAGTTGATAACGGGTCACTTATCGATCGATGACGCCAGTACTTTCGCTTATCGATAAATATGTATTCGGCTATGGAACGATAATTCGTGATAGTGTTGTTTGATCATACATTTAATGTTATGTTTTTGAATGTCGACGGATTACAATACATTTAATGGCACGGATTTGGAATCGTATTCGCATTAGGCAATAAGCATAGATATTCGGATGTCGGAAAAATGACATAGAATTAATGAACATTCCACTTATTATGTAATGTCCGCAGTGTTTTTAGGTCCCATTCCAAGGCAGGTTTTTCAACTGTTGTGATGTTTTGGAACTTCTATGGTTATAAGGGTAACATATCTTTCCCTATGTATTCCAGTTCTCTCTTTTCTGTCATTGCCACTGTCCCGTTTTCAATGCACGAGTGCTTAATGTCTTATGAGAAAACGAAGCTTGTAGTTTTATTACAATTACTACTGGACCTGACCACGCATTGCCGTGGTTATACATGTCAAATCATGTATATATGTCAAATATCGTGCGTTCAGCAATTTATTTTAAGTAAAAATTTATTGTCAATTGACATTTATTATTCTATAAAAACTATCCTATCTTTTAAGTTGGATCAAATAATACATATATACAAAATTTCATTGAAATCGGTTCAGTGGTTTCTAGACTATCGCAAACGAACATCGTGACACGGGATTTTTATGTATTCATAAGAGAATAAGATATATATATACTCACTCTTCCTTGAATGACGTTATTGCAGCTGTAGCAGACAACGGGTCCCCCGTCCTTGGTAGACTGTAACAAACAAACAATGTTCATCCTTATTATTGATTGATTATAATAATTTGCTCTAGTTCTCATACCTAAATATTGAGGTAGAACATAGAGGTACACTCAGGTACACACAAATATTGAGGTAGACCACAGAGGTAGAGAATTGAATAGTCATTATAAGATATACACATTTAATAAAAGTCATCTATTTTTATAGCTATCATTAGAAATCATCAGGCTCCACTGATTTTATCCAAACGGGTACATCCAGACCCTTTGCTCCTATGCGGATAATATTATTCCTGAGAAATTGCGTGAGTCTGTTTACAATTACTAACATAATGTACGGAAGGAAAATGACCACATTTTAGTAGTTTTATTAACAACTAATGAGGTCATTTCGAGACCGGTATGAACAGTATTTTTGTACCTACTTTGATTCTTCCTCTCAATTATGTTCTTAAAGGTGAGATAAATGCAACGTTTTTAACTAAATGAAATTCGCCCGCATGTGGAAGCACAAGTGAAAGAAACGCAGCAAGTCTGTTTGGATAGAGATATTCGGCACTCAATGCTTTCTGCCGACCCCATCAAACACCTGGCTCGATCCTATAGTAATAAACAGTTATAGTCATTATCGAACAAGTCGTAGTGGATATAAATGATTAGTGTTTATGAAATTAATTATGATTATCCATTTAATCATTACTCATTGTAACAACTGCGTATATAGTAACTTCTTTTATTTTTAATTTTATTACGCCGCTCAAAACAATGACTTAAATAATAATTATAGTTTATTACACTACGTAGTGTTTATCGGTTTCCCTTTTCCGCATGATCAACCTTGACTTGGCCGAAATTATCCGACCGATAGTGCAAGCTACATAAGCTCAGTCTACCAGGATGACATCACCCGGTAGGTACTTAGTAAATGTAAAGCTTCAATAGTACTATATGGAACGCTTTATGCCATGTGTTGATAATGTAAGAAAATGTATGCAAGAGCTATGTACGCACAACATATAACGGTTGCAAATAATACTATCAATTGCAATAATTACAGATACGCCTGTCTAATTTAATTTTTTTTTATAACTGGGGGACAATTCCACACACGGCTGTCTGATCCCAAAATAAGCAATTTAATGCTTGCCGGGACAGCTGATAAACATACTATACATACGACATAGTGCTTATATAGATATTTTTACTACGCCCAGACACAGAACAAACAATTGTGTTCATCACACTAATGTTTGTCCTGGGTGGGAATCGAACTCACGAGCTCCGGTTTTGCAGTCAGGGTCTCTAACCACTCGACCACGAGCCCAGTCGGACTATTAAATTCCTTACATCGTATTCGCGGGAGAGTCCCACGCCCAGTTGTGGACCCAATCATCTAAAGGTTCTCAACGTATTAAAACGATCATTTCCCGTTGGATGCGTCACAAGTTACAAAATAGCATAAACGGTTTCCATTGTTTCATACAATGTTATGTAAATTAAACTTAAATGCGTGTGTTTAAACTACATACTATGTATTACTTATACATTTTTGGTACGTTCAAACCGCAAAGTCAATTTTGATGTACTGTTGTTTTGTTTTGTTCATGAACGTTTGACGCCCCAGTTGTAAGCCCCCGCCGATAGACAAACCCAGAACGAACTTCCTTACACTTATTTCCATCCCTACACAAGTAGTAAGTTAAAATCTCCACACGTACAGTTTTGAACAATACATAAACCGACAGCGCCGAAATTGGTGGAAATTCTCCATTTCTGTCTACTCTTATGAGAATTCGCGTGACGGTGTGTACGTATGTAGATTTATGTCATCGGTTGCCTCTATAACAAAATGCCTCATTAACAAAGTTTGCGAGGCTCTTGATATCTGAGAGTACATCGATGTCACATAGCGGTGTCGGTGTCAGTGTCGGTTGCAACCAACAATACGATGCTTATAAATACAGGTCTTATGTTGTCTGTGCGGCAGGCGACAGCGATTAAATAGGTGCGGGAAATATTCTTTCATAAACAATAACCATTGAGACAATTCCGCACACGGCTATCTGATTCCAAAATGAGCAATTAAATGCCAGCTTTGCATATTATATAATACGTATATACTCGTAGATGGTCTTATAACTCAGCTAAAGATAGAAGAGCTATGTTTGTCTTAGGGACGAATAAAATCAAGGAACCTCGCTTTCGCAGTTTATTGCGTGTATTCTATACGGACGGAAGGACGGAGTTATTGTTTAAAAAATTATGAAATGTGCCACTCGACTTGGAAGGTGATTCCGTTGAAACCTTGAGAAAAATAATGGTCCAGTTCTAAGAATATGTTGTATACAGACACGATATGAAATTTCATAGTAGTGATTTTTTTGGACATTTGGACAGCAATATTCATTGCTGAAAATGTAATGCGCCGCTGCCGCGTATGACTTGCAACAGACTCGGTTGCAATGTAGGGCAGGAGTCGCCGCAAGGTCAAGGTGGACCGACGATTGCGTGACCGTTGCGAGTTTAGGACGACGATGATTATCAAAAGCTACCGTTTAATATTAGTCTTTCTCCCTTTTAATATTAGTACGCCTCGTTTAAAATGCAGATGAAGCGAACTGAGCGCATTTTAAATCTGTTCAGGATTTTGCTTGCTTTTAACAATGTTCTACAGAATTTAGCATACATGTAATATTAGTGCGTGAAGAGAACACTTTGTAACCCCCCACCCCCCTCCCCCCTCCCTTTGAGCGCATTGCACGCATTTAATTCAACAAATCGTTCAGTGTTTATTAAACCCAAATTCAGGGAAGGAAATGTCAAAAAAACTGCCCAATGTCGATCTTTAGTAATATATCTCTCTCCCTCTTCTCAGCTATGTATCCCACATGGTGGTGTGGTCAGCTGTTCCCACTTCTCCGCCACTTCGATCTGTCTCCAACATCGTCCTCGAACTCTTGACACATTCTCATGTGTCTACTTGATACTACATCTTTCCACCTCGTTTTGGTTCCCCCTATGGATCTCTAGTAATATATTAACGTTAGTTCTTAATTGAGTAGCAAGAAGTCAATCAATCGGGAACTGCCAACGTCGTGTCACGGTCACTTGACTGTTCATACATAGCTCGATGCAACCTTTGTGTGGCTAGCGAACGATCAATGAGCTGCCGTTTAGCGGCTCTCGTGTTTGTTTACGAACACTTCGTATGCTAATGCGTTTGTTGCCTCTTCGTTACGTCCATTGCAGTGGAAAATAACTGGTGCAGTCGTCTGCACTCCGTTGACCGTCGTGAATAAGAATTGTGTTTATTTTTGTTACAGTCGGCTGGTGTTTTGGTCCTGTTTGTGTTTTTACTGATGAACGGGGGGTCTTAGATTCAATTTTCATCAGATTCGATTTTCGTCAGGAATATTTTTTTTGCTGTTTAATTGTACGAAATTATATTTGCATTCGTATCAGCTGCTTCGTTACCACAGTACATACTCCGTATCTCTAGGATCAGATTCGAATTTAGATTCAAATTAAAATTCGAATTTAACAGATATAAATTTACAAATATGTTCATAAATTTCAATGTTTTGAAGTTTTTCATTCATTCAAGAAGAATTCGAATAATTCTGTACGCACGGTCTTGATATTTTAACATCTATAACTCAGTCGACATCGCGGGAAGGTTTATGCAAATCCGTAGCGGATTGTATTCAAACTTTGACCTTCCAGTCTCGAGCCCTGCGCTGCCCTAAAAATCGTAATAGAGCCCGCGTGGGCGCCATTGTTGTTCCTCTTCCGTTCATCTCTGCTGATTTCATTATGACGATATGATGGGAAATCGAGTTAATGGAGTTATTGTTAATCCTTTTAAAGGCTATGTCTAACTCCTTTTTTTCAAGTTAATAAATATAAAAGTAGGTACACTATTTTATTACAAGACATCTTCCTATGGCGCCTTATTAACTAGTAGATGTTTGCTATCAGCTTCATACCATATAGTCATAGAAGCATACAAGCATACAAACAGTCTTAGTAGATGTTTTGATACATCCTATTATCAGTGACAAGTTGTGTTTGTTATATGTATAATAATATACTCATAACTATTAAAGTTCGGTCGCCGGAAACTCTAAATAAAATAACGTTCGCAATTCTACGTTTTCATATCTCTTATCTGATTGTAATCAATATAATACAGCAATAAAATCTTGTTTATAAACGCTTACGCCAATAAAAACAATACATTCGCTCGGCCGAGTGACGTGGCATCGTCGGGCAGAAGGGAGGCGGGGGCGGGGGTATGTGCGCTGGGCTTAACATTTTTAGCCACAATTCTGTGTAATATTTTTAGCGCCTACTTACCGAACATCCACTAACACCCCACTTGTATTAATAACGTTAATATTGTCCGACACCTGTCCAAAATCTATACGAGCATGACTAACAATAAGCTTTCCCGCGAACCGTGTGAATTTGTGAGGTGTCTCCGTATTTATAATTGTAATCCAGCCGATGGGCGAACGTCGCGTGGAAATAGATTTTTTATGCGCGCCTACATACATATAATAGATTTATCGTTAACTCTTGTGGGCGATGCGTGTGAAGTTTAAAGTTTCACTTCATGTTTATTGCCTCTGTGGACTTTATTTAGACCACAAAATTTGACGCTTAATTCATTGTAATTAATAACAGCTATCGTGTTAAAACCCAGTTCGGCTTTTGAAACGTTTCAACATCCATCTTATGTACAGTTCCTATTTGTCGTATTTCATTTTGCATCATTTGTTCGTCAAGTCGTGTTTGTTTTTTGACTAAAATTGTTTCGTAATCAATTCAGTGTGTCATTCGCCGTTGAGGTTTTATTTAATACGTGCGCCGTCCAGAAGCCATTAAGGCGCTTGTTTATTATTGCGATAGGTTCCATTTCATGATGCGTTTTATGAGTTACTTTACACTTTGATGTAGGATTGAATGTAACTACACATTACGACAGGAGACAATGAATTTGCGACCCTCGTGTGAATGTCGTAGAATCTAATTTTAGCTAATTCGTGACAAGCAGATAATTTTCGATGTTTGTTTGTCAGCCAACTGGATTTTCGCTTGAACTGTTTTGGGCTGAGTTTAAATTGAAACCTTAGTATTTTATAACATAACTTTCATAGCACACAACACCAAACGAGAACATTTGCTTTTAACAGTTATTTAACGCCCGTGTATTAAATATATTAGCAAATTATGGAAGAATTGAAAATCATGAAGATGAATTTTGATTACATTTAAATGTATTTCGTGTATTCATAATTTATTATAAACGTCTGATAATGTTTTATTCTGTATTTTTATGGTTAAGCTTGCGCTAAGAAATATTAATATTCAAAATGATGAGTACACGAACATAGTAGACAATTCATTGGAATATGCCGAAATTCGGCTCAAACAGGTAGGCTTGGCCGCCGGCCAGCGTACGTGATCTACAATGAGACGATCTTTATAAATGCGCTTTATGCGATTTCTAACCAATGGGATTTCGTTTTGTGTTATGTAAAACGAATCGGTAAATGAGCGTGCACTTCACCTGATATTCATAGATTGTAAGCGCTCAAGAGTTGTTCTCATTTCGATCTAATGAAATTGATCCATTCGGTTGTGACAACCACTCGCGGAGTATCTTGCTAATCACCACTGTGGGTGTTCACCAAAGAGGGTATGAGATCAGCAACGGAGTGGGTACTGTGGTACATCTCGACACAGGCTTGTGTACAGCAGTATTACAATTGAAGCTGATATTATGCGGATACTTACGTTTTGTTAACAGTCCTTACATACATACATACATACATATCGTCACGCCAGGTCCCTAACGGGTAGGCAGAAAGCAGCTAGTGCCAAATATCCCTGTCCTTACAAACCTGCCGTGCTTCATCTACATTCATCATTCTCTTCATGCATACACGCCGGTTTCAGAGGGTCCAATATCTGAACCGCAATGTCGCAATAATTGGACCTAAAGTCATCATCCGCTCTACCGGTTGTTGTGTCTTCGCTGTTCATCAATGAACAATACATGTATATCATTGACACTAATAAATTCTTCAGCCAATTGAATTTTTTCCGCTAATCAATCGTCCTGGCCTCTCATTATCTGTGTTTTGATCAATGATATTTCACGTCTGTATTTTTATTTTGTTATGTTTACATTTACAAAATTTAGAAATCGTGCCATCAAGAAAGTATTTATACATATAAACAAATTTAAATATTGCACATAATGTTTATTTATATTACGCTCCATTTCCTTTAGATGGCTATAATAATATGTATGGCACTATTTTAATCACTATAATTAGGCGATAGAATGTTGCGAATGTTTGTTACGTTATATTTTTCATAATTACAACATTCTGTGTTCGCTGCGGCCGGCATTTTATCGTGGTTACGTCTTGTAGAACATACTCATATAGTAATTTGCCGAACCATGTACAACTGCTTGTACAGATTCCGATGATATTCAGCGTTCAAGCATGAAAACATAAGCTCCAGAACAGCTAATAAAAGTTAAAGATAGCAGCGGGAATATAGACAAAATATTTCATGGAGGAACGTGTGCTGTGCTCTGGACACGGCACCAGAGTAGCGACTAAAATACCGACTGAATCATTTTGCACTAGCGGCCGCTTTAGTTTACTTGGTGACGGTTCTCCTTTTGTTCATAAATATTGTGATTATGACAAAATGTAAGCAGTACTTGTGAATCGAGGCTCGGAATATTTATTAAATGTTCCTCTCGTCGTATCATTTGCAACACGAAATCACGATAGCGTAACACAGACGGTTCCATATTCAAAAATCTCTAAAATTGAAACTCATTCGCACGTATTTATTTGTATTTGTAAAAAGGCCTTCCGATTTTTTGTTCCTTTTTATTCATTTCTTTCATTAAAAAAATACCTACATATTATACATTCTCACCGCCAAACCGTAACTCGTCCGTATGTTCACTTTTGCACTTCATATTTATTATGTATCGTTTTATATGTATAATGTGAATAGTGAAACACATGTTAACAGGCCTTAGCCAGTAACAATGTCCAACATCTTGTAATCCGCTCGTAAACACACTTCTATTTATAAATGTCCACAATCACATCAGAGCCGTGCACATTGTGTTCGGAGCTGGGAAGTGACACGGCTATTTCCAGAACTTGAGAATTCATTCGCAAAAATATCGCATTGTTTTGTTTTGTGTTTATTTCTGAACATTCGCTGATATCTCTTCAAATGAGTCGTGTACATCTTGTAGAACTTCTATATCATCCATAGCAGCATGCGGTTTGCGTCGCAACCAACAACAAATGAAACGGTTAACTCATCATTTTTACTCCTAGGTAATAATATGTTGCCGTGGTATTTCAAACAAAATCCCATCGACCACACAATGGCATTCCATTGTATAGCAGTAAGTAGGTATTTTGGAAATATCTCATTAATCTATCGTGCGAATGGCCGTCTTCAACACACAGTAACATGCGAGCTGCCTTCCTTTTCCTTTTCCTTTTCATCGAATTACCCCAGCATGTAATCTTTGCAAGAATTTAAATATTTTTGGCCCGTCAACATCCTCATTCCGCCACTGTTTAAATACATTACAAAAGTCCATTTAAAAAATATTTACCTATATTGATTTAAATTGCTATTGTACCCATTTAAATTTAGCAATATACCTGTAAAATATATAGCTGATAAGCTCCACAGACGAGCCGTGATTCAAATTCAATTCGCGCGAGACTTGTTTTTGTGACTGCAGTTAACCGATTTCGGTGAATCCTCTTTAGGTTCCAAATGCCAAACAGGTTTTGTTATTTAATTACAATCTGGTTGGTTTTCTTAAAAAATTGAAATGTGTTGAACAGTCTAAACAAAAGAAATTCATTGGCGTCTCCAACCAGTGTTTGTCCCATAATTGGTTATGAGAATCCGTCCCGAACTGCGACGGACTGACCCATCCATACTCCAACATATTCTAAGGCTGTTGGTCAACTTGTTATCGATGAGTAGGTACTTAAGCGGCCTAAAACCAACTAAATTCACTGATTATATTGTAAGTACCAATAGCAATCGGGATGCACAGCTGAATCTCATAAGAACACTATGACATCCTGCGAGGACAATCACATTCGACTTAGTGATTTTATGAAATTTCCCACAACTGGGGAAAACCTAAAGTACAGTCTACCACCCTACTCTACTGCGGCTAGTACATAATATATGTTTGTATCATACCCGTTTGTCGAAGTTCAAATTGTTATATGTATTTATTTATGCTCGCCCTTCAGTATGTACAATACGGGGAGAGAAAAGTCGGCATTTTTTAAATTATATAGCCAAGCGTTTGGCTGGTATGTCGCTTGATGGTAAGCGAAGATGCAGCGTTACGATGTAGCACGCTTGCCTAATAAATAACGTCCGATGTTTTAAACCGTTTTTTGCAGTCTTCTATGAGGTTTAACGATCGTTACCAACCGCGACTAACTGCCTACCTACTCCTTCGATGCACTGAAATTGAAACGGAAAATTGCCCACTAACAACCATCCATTAATTGAAATGCCCACTCCTCGGCCGGCGTAGCTTTACTTCACGAATCGCAACAAGTTTTATCCACTATTTATGGATGTAGGAGCTTCAAAAATGCAGTAACTTCTCCCGTTTCCCAATATTTCCCTTCACTGCTCTGCTCCTATTATTGATTGTAGCGGATGAAAAGTATACTATAACCAGCTCAGGAGTATGAAAAATAATTGTACCAAGTTTCGTTAAAATCCGTCGAGTAGT
>DWGJ01003834.1:0-12642 GCA_018246895.1 Aspitha aspitha aspitha | reverse complement strand
CTTACTGAGTATGAAATAAGGAATGTTTTGGATTTATTTGTGTTATAAACTGGTATTTTCAAAATTTTGAGTTATGCAAGTATTCATGAAAAGCAGCGATATGTAAGTAAAATATGGACGGGAAATAGAAGAGGAGATAAACCAACATGAGTAGTCAATAAAAGGTTCTCGTTATATACTCATATAAGGAGAGCACAAGGACAGCTGCACAATGTGGTAAGGACACGGAGGGCGCGAGGGCGCCAGGTGGTCCGGCGGAGGCTGGCGGAGGCTGGCGGAGGCTGGCGGAGGCTGGCGGAGGCTGGCGGAGGCTGGGCAGGCTCGTGCGGCCGTGGAGGCGCGCGGTCACTCCGCTCGCCCTACCTACTACGGTATTTAATCACGACGCTTCATTGTTTTTGCATTTACCTATTTATGAATTGTGGCGACCTAGTAGCGAATGAAGGTAATCAATTATTTTAATTAGCACCTCAACAAATAGAGATAGGTGCGTCACATAACTTTTTATTAATTATTCACAGTAGGTAGATTAATATTAAGTATTTTCGCAACATTTGCCCGCAGCTACACGACGCTACAAGCTACATGTAGGTTGATAGTAATACATAGTTTAATATGAAAGCATTATTAATTTTTTATTAAGAGCATAAATAAAATCAAGCTTCTGGTTTCACCTTTTCCTGCTATACCATTAAAAATAATGTTGATTTCATTGTCGAACAAGGAATTACAAGTATGCACTGTATGCAAGCCAGCACCGCCGAAGCCGACTCGCGGAAGTCACGCGTCACGCGCGGACCTCCTCTGTTATGTAAAAATGTAGCTGCACACCTCTAGTCGCATGTCGCAGCCGACCTTCCACGAACACAATACTTGGAAACATTTGCTTCCAACTTACAATGGCCATTTTCATTATCAAGGATCGCGTGTACGCTGTAGTCATTAAGTTAATTCCATCGTTACCTCGTTACTCGTATTGTTTAAGTCATTGTCGGCAAGCGACGCGCGCACACGCCGCTCCCGAGACGCGCGCCAGGCTTTCACTGTAATGTCCAGCGCACAACATCGTATACACCAGGACGCATCGTGTATCTTCGCCGCGGGACCGCAAACGTTCGAAAGTTGTGCCCATTATACTTGATCGGTTAAGCGATGCACGCTCGGCGCCTCGCTCGACAATCATAATAATATTAATGTTAATCATCACCTCATATAAAGCATGATCAACAAAAATAATTTAAAAAAATCTGTTCAAAATCTGGTGTTGACGTAGGTCAGGTTTTTGTGCGTCCCGGGATATCGCCGGGCGTGTCGTGAGCGTCCTCGGCGGCCGGCGGGGAGCGCGGCGGCGACCTCTCGTTTCCATTAACACTTAATCATCGTGACAGCAGAGAGTCGTTTATATTCCGTTGGCTGGGTCCCGGCGACCGGTAGGGCGGCGGGGCGACGCGGAGTAAACACCCTTAACGCTCACCACCCCGTTATATACTCGTATCTGACAGCGCTAGTCTGGATGTGAATATGAATATTTATTACCTGTAGGGAACGTCGGCGGCCAGGAAAATGTAATTGACGGCGTAGAGGGCGGCGGCCACGGTGACCAGCGCCAGCGCCAGGTAGTTGAGCAGATGGAAGCGGCGCCGCGGGCCCAGCGCGCGCAGCAGCGCCTCCGCGTCCAACGCTCCCGGGGACTTCGCGTCCTCCGGCGTTTTCTCCGTCATTTTTATTAATATATTTAAAAAATTAAATAACCACGCACGAATTCCGAGACCGTTAATTTTAAGTGAATTTTTTAAATAAGGATACTTTATGTTGGCCTTTGAAATAGTGAATCGTTTTATCTTATAAGTAAATATAATATGTCGATGTATTTTTCTTTTATATGGAGGTGACGAGGAGCGCGCGATGCGCCCGCGTGCGTCGTACAGACTGCGCCGCCGCCGCCGAGCGCCAAACGGAACTCCTAAAGTTTTCGTTTACCTAATACTATCACAGACGTATAAACCATGAAGATAGTTATAGCGAGATAACTAAGACGATTAATAAAGGTATGGTATGGCCAGAATGAGATCTGTTCAAACCCGTCAATAGGATGCCGGCGCGGGGTCCGCCGCCCGTTGACTGTTCCGTCCCGATAAGTAGAGGTTTCAGAAAAATTCCCGCCCCCTGGCGACTATCTATCGTATGAATTACACGAGGATACCGTACCGTGGGGTCGGTTGTGTTCAGTACCAACCAGCAGTAGCAGCACTAGTGACAAAAGTGTAACAATTAAACAGCAGTGAGCCATACATACGCATTAGACACTTTTTTTACAATGCACATGTTAGAGTATTTATCAATAAATCAATAAAACGTTTGTTTACTTCCGAACTTCCTTGAAGAGGCAATAATACATAGCATTTACGGTCATGACAAGAGGAATAAATCTCGGTCGTATCTCGTGGAACACCCGAAATCGATGACTCCTTAAAGGTCAAGTTAAAGGGCACGAAATGTCATCTTGTGACATTTCCAAATTGCCTAATGTCACCTCGCATATCGGAGGGTAAGAATTTGGGGTTCACACTGGCTCGCGTGCGTTTAATATGCTCGTATCATGAAGTTGGCACACAAGACACCTGGAAATGCGCAGGCAGCGGGGATCGTCGCTCGATGGTATATAAAATATGTAAGAATATGATCTCGGTATAAGTGGAACTGCTTGTGACGATACTCATATCTGAGCTCTGAAGGAGATGAGTGTAACAGGCTCACCGCCGCGGCGGCTGGCAGCCTGGCACCCTGGCAGCCTGGCATCCTGGCAGCCTGGCACCCCGGCACGACAACGTCCCCTTCAACTCCGAGCGACGATCGCTCGTTGCTAATACTACATCTATATTCCGTCCGTTTTAAACTCATGAGGCGGGTACCTACAATTGATATAGTAGGGGAACCCACAATGGTTATGTTCTGTGTAATATGTAATATTGTTGTATGTTGTGTTCTCCTGTGATTGGGGAAGCACACGATACAAACTGTACCATATAATATGAGCATGTGAGGTGAACTCTTTGTTGGACATCCTAATATGTCTAATATAATAAAATAAAATAAAATGCATGTAATTATATAGCAAATCTGCTTTTAAAATAATACAAACGTAATTAAAATTATAGATTATCACAGTTCATGGAAGTTAGTTTATGAACGTTTGAAATTTAAGCTGTTAATGTTATAAATAAACAGCATAAAATATGAAGTTGTAATAACTACCTACATAAATCATATCGCGTCGTATTCATACTTCTACGAAGAGGTGAATTATTTTATTCTATTTGATAATTCGTCAGTACAGACATCCATGGGGTTATAAAGATACTCGGCGTTGAAAAGAGAAGTGAGCATTCGTCAAATATCATACAGCATATAACGAAGACAGTGAGGTTGTCGCTACAGATTTTCAAACGCGTGCGTAATTCGGAGCACCGTCGGGGCGTTCCGCACGGGTCCCTTGGAGGCGCTCCCCGAGGTCGGTCCCCGCGGCGGGACAGTGCGGCTGCGAGCGACGCGACTCACCTGTACGGGACGTCGCCCGCCAGGAAGATGTAGGTGGTGTGCAGGAGGCCCACCTGCGCCGCCGCCAGCGCCAGCAGCGCGCACGCGCGCACCTGGAAGCGGCCGCCGCCGCCCGGCTGCCCTTCGGGGCTCGGTTCCGTTTTGCCTTTGGTATCACTCATCTGGATTTTTCTGCACTTCACAACACAGGTACCGCCGCCGTGTTTATTCGCTTACAAGGAGTACATGAAAAATTACTAAGACATTCACTATCGAAGCTTCACAACCGAGACTGCTGACGTGTGTACGTTTGTAATGTATTTATAAACAATGGCGACCGAAGACGGCGGCTCGTGCTGGGGCGGCGGCCGGCTCGGGGCGGCGCCGCCGCCGGTAGAAAGCGGCGCGAGGTCGGCGCCCGAGCCGCTTGTGTAATGTCACTACGGGAACGGTTAATGACAACCGGCGCCCGACCTCGCCTCGTTCGGATCGGAACGCGATTGCTAGTTACGATCGGCAGGTGTTCAATCGACCGCACAATGAACTTCTAATAGAAAATACCTCATTAACTATCCTATTCAACATTGCAAAACTAATTATACATGAAAATTATTAACGTATTATTGTTAACTTTTAATGACCAGCCGATACAGGGCCGACCGCGTAGAGCGAACGTCGACCGGTTTCATTCAACGCATTTTCATTCGCATTCAGTCAACGCTTTTTTCGGCTGCACGCCGACGTCGTTCCCGCGATCGCCTGCCGTTGTGGGTTAAATGAAACAAACCCATGTTCCGCGAGTCAGTCATCAGTCCACAACGGAAGGCAGTCGGCAGTGGGCGGGCCGCCGTGCGGTACCCGCTCGCGGCTAGCGTGGTGTCCGTTTGCCAATCGCGGCCGGGACGCAGCCCCCGCGTGATCATTTTGTCATTATATATAAGGCCCAGATTGCTGTCAAGCACAGTGCGGGTAAATAACAAACAAATACGGTTCGCTTAATAATATCGTTTTATTTCCCTTGGAAAATTACAAAATATAAAAATGTCATTAAAAATGTAATCGTAGCGACGGCCCCGCACGTCGCACGCCTCGGGCGGGGTCGTCGACCCCCGGCTCGCTGCATGTGCTTTTAGTGTATCGGAAGTGACGACGAGTATAATAATTTAATGGAAACCATACAAACGGTAATGACAAGTCTTCTGCAAAAAGAATCACAAAATCCTAATGCATTTCATTGATTTATCCATATGAACCGATTTGAAACGCATTAGCATTTTAAGTATAAACGAAGTGGGTGTATTCATTATTTACTACAAATGGTAATAAAACTAAGAGTGAAGCGGCCGCTGCGAGCCGAGCGCCGCGACCGCGCGCACGGCGACACCCTGTCTACCATTTACATATCCATTCATTATTGTATTTCTAACGATCAATATTATATATAGAAGGGATACCTACAGGTTCTGCGGAAGAGAACCTATTGAACTGTTCTTTAAAACTTTTTTGTGATTGCCGTGACGAGGCGCGCGTCACCCGTCCACCGACGGAGCAATTGTACAGTGATAACGGGGGTCCTACATCTTACAGCAACAATAACCACGTTCACACAAATCAAATCACAATTTGAGGACTGCTTTTTATTGATTGTACAATCATTGTTTCCGAGACCCTGCTCGACCCAACGGTCCATCCTCGCGACTCGAGAATGTACTTCTAACTCTTAGCACTCGTCAACGCTTGTGTACGACGGACGCCCGACGGACGCCCCTGGCGCCCGCTAGAGTACATCGATGAACAGCGCTTGACGAATGTCTACAACAGAGCCACAAATATGACATCGTTCGAAACGAGTTGCTTCTTTTGTGAACTAACCTAACCTTGGAATGGAGATCCAAAATTAATGCCTACTTTACTAAAAACAGTACTTGAAATTCGAGCCTCCTTTTACACATTTATGGAATTTATTCCGAATCGTAACGATTGAGCTCGCTGCATAACTACGACTAGTTTAGTTCGTACCGGGACACGGCCGCGAGTAATTTGGGGATTACTTTTATCACCACGACACCTCCTACCGCCGCGGGCACGTATTCTGAGCGGCGGACTGCCCGGGGGGAGGGGGGTGGGGGGGCGGTCAGACCGCGTCCCCGGCGGCGGCGGCCTCCAGGTCCGCGAAGGAGTCGGGCAGGCGGCGGCCCAGCGTGTCGGGCACCAGCCGCGTGAGCGCCGCGCTGGCCAGCGGCAGCGCGCCCAGCACCGCGCCCGGCACCCAGCGCCCGTACGCCGCCTGCGACCACGTGCCATTAGTGGAATCAGGACCTTCGGCGACCCGGATACATTATTGCGACGCTTCACGACCCGTCCGACGCGGAAGAACACTTCGAGCGATATCATGAGCGTGTGCGAGGACGGATCCGGAGCGGCTCACCGACGCCGGTGTTGCCGCGATTGCGTCGTCGATTACGTGACTTCAGAATACTTGAAGACGCTCGAATACCGCTAACATCGGATTGCCGTCCGCGTATCGACGGAAGGACGAAAATTGTACATATAAGGGCACGCGACGCACCAGCAGCGGCGTCTGCGGCGCCAGGATGGCCCCGAGGCGGCCGCACGTGGAGCAGGCGGCCAGCAGCCGCTGGCGCGCGCGCGTCGGGAACAGCTCCGCCGTGTACACGTACAGCGCGTTCAGCGCCATCGTGGCGCCCACCTTGCCCGTCAGGAACAGCGCCGTGCCCAGCGCGGAATCCGCTGGAAAATATTACTCCTTACCAACCAGTACATGTATTCGAAACGGTAGCGACCGCACTACATCTCGCGGCGTCATTGTTGATCGAAATAGAGTAAAACCCTTATATCGCAAGTGCTTCATCACGATCGTATCGTTTGTTTGCCGTCAATGTAGACGACAAATCTAGTCGTCGTTTCCATTTTATCGCGAGAGGAATTCGCAGGCGTAGTATAGTGGACGGCCTCACCGTCGGGCAGGCAGGGGATGGCGACGAGCGCGACCGCGGTGAGCAGGAAGGCGGCGGTGAGCAGCGGGCGGCGGCCGGCGCGGTCCAGCAGCAGCGTGTTGGCGACGAGCGCGGGCAGCTCGGCGGCCGCCAGCAGCGCGTAGTTGACGTGCGCGGAGCCGGCCAGCGCGTGCGCGCGCACCGCCAGCCCGTAGAACACGAACACGGCCGACGCCCACCACGCGAAGCACACGCACAGCCGCCGCCGCAGCGCGCCGTACCTGCGACGCGCCCGCCTCCTCCGTCACCTACCCCCGCTGATCGACGACACACCGCTAGTACAGATCCCTAGTGGTGGATTCCTCGATCGAATACTAATCAAAATTCTAATTGTACGACTGATTCCACAAGATAATTACCTCACACACGCAAGATAATTGATAATGTTAACCGAGTCCGAGCGACCACTCACTTGACGAAGGCTCTGAACAAGTTCTCGTCGTGCACGGCCGCCTCCAGCTTGTCGGAGGCCGGCTGCTTCGCCAGCATCTTGTCCAGCGCGTCTTCGGGAACGGCCACTCTGTTACATTCGGCCGCTCGTCTGATGACCCGCGCGGCTTCGGGCAGGCGTCCCCTGGCGACCAACCAGCGCACGCTCTCGGGCAGCAGCCACGGGTACAGCAGCAACAGGAACGACGGAGGGTAGGCGATGCGAGCCCACAGGCGCCAGTAGCCGGTGAGATAGTCCAGTAGCGCCAGCGTTGCCGCGCCGGCCGACAGCGGAATGCCCAGCAGGAGGCTCGCTAGGATCCTCTGTTCCACTCCGAGCCACTCGATCACTGGAACGATGTATAGGTATTCGTTAAAATACCTGTCGTTCGAGTATTTTGTAACATGTTCAACCAATAATATAGTAATACGAGCATTGTTAAAGATAGTAAGTACGATATGACGAGATGTATTTTTTTATGGCAATTGGCTAATACAGCGGACGTAACGACTAATGTTTGGTCGATATATCAATTAAAGTTTTGACAAATTCAGATAAGTCAAATAACGTATATGAGTCGAAGGATATGATTATACCAAATGTACTGTTCCCTTCTATTGATCTAAGATAAATCTTCCTAAACACCTGTACAGTGGCTGAATGCGATAAGTGTGAAAGCGGCGCCGAGAGGCGAGCGGCCGCAGGAAGCTCCAGTGAGGGGAACGATCGCTAATGGTACTGACTGAGAACAAAAGCGGCGGGGTAGACGCTGGCGCCGAGCACGGTCTCGGCCAGCTCGGCGGCCAGGTAGGCGGGGTACGAGCGCGCGAACGACTTGCACAGCCCCAGCAGCCCCGCGCCCGCGCCGCTCGCCGCCAGCGCCGCGCGCCGCCCGTACCTGCGCACCGCACTTGCACTTATCACAGCGATCGACCGACTCCTACTAAACCCATCGCTAAACGTCTATCGTATCTACGTATATTACAACCTTGGATCCAAATCGCTTCTTATTTATACGACGACACAACCTCTCACGCCGAGGAAAACCTAATGTTAGCTATTATAAATATAATAGTCGCCACTGACAGAACGCTGTAAAACTACTTAGGTTATGTCGAGTCTATATAAAACATTTCTGTATAAGATATTTTAGCATTGTATTTATATAATGTAGGAATGTATTTTATTATTGTGTATGTTGAGGGCCGCACGGAGCAGTGTTGCCACACACAAGGGTATGTACACTATTAAATGTATCTTGTTATCAGTTATGTTGACGCTATTAAGTTTAGCTTAACAATAAGCTTTTATAAGACAGAACGATATGAATATAAGTGTTTATTGTTGTCGTTTGTAGCTCTAATGGCCTGGCCAGTAACGCGTCGTGACATTGGGAACACTTAACTGCTCCCTTGTTCCTAGCGGTCACTCTGCTGGTATTATAATGTGATCATTCGTATGCTGCCTCGGACATTGCGATGCTACGGGACCCAGTCCTGGCAAACGTTAAGAACACAGTGCCTATTGAGATACTAGATGGCGTTGTGGTCACTTGAAAATTTAGAATCACCCTGATTTTAGGCATTCGTTCTTTATAGTCGCCGGGGGCGCGAGAGCAACTGACCTGTCCGAGACGTAACCCATGAGCGGCAGCGAGAGCAGCATGCCGACGTTGTGCACCGTGCCCACCAGCGTCCGCTTCCACTCCTCGCACGCCAGGTCGAACTGGGGACAATCATCATACGCATGCCTGTCTTATGGTAACCGGACACCCGATAAACACATATAAACACGATATAACACCTTAACAGTGAACGAACAAATATGCCGCACATACAAATGACTGACCCGGGCGGGAATCGAACCGTAGGGCTCCGGTTTTGCAGTCAAGGACTGTAATCGCTCACGCAAGTTAGAACTCATAAGTAACTAAGTTAGAATTATAGTGTTATGCATTTTTAAACTGCTGCCAGAGTTTTGCGTTAGAAGTAAACGAAAATATTCCTAATGATCTGTGTTACGAAAATAATGTAGGACTGTGCAAAGCCACGATGACTCATTCTAGACGTGCGGCCTCGTCCAGAACGGACGTTCGCTGTCCATTAGAGATCAGGCGTGATATTAAACAACCGTTCTATCGGATACACGCGCACACGCCGCCGCGGGCTCGAACAACCCGCAAGTAAGCGATATTTCTGAATAAACAGAGGAAAGTGACAACTGCGGGTGAGGATGGCTACCGAGCTCCCCGGCGGTGTCACTACCACCACATGAGCATGGGAAGTGCGTGTGATGCGTTGTCTAAGTCGCGATGTCGGCCTCACCTCGCCGACTTTCAAACGAGTCACGTGGTTATTTAAAACTTCACTCCTTTGCATATGTAGGTGAGGTACCTACGTATATATACATATTTACGACCACCGAAATGTTCGGACTATACATGGCGAATGTGGAAAAATATTCTATAGATAATTATTTTATGGATTTACTCTGATCTGACATCGGCAAATATAATATTGTATAACACGGTCGCGGCTGGCGGCGGGCGGCGGGCGGCGGGCGGTCAGCGCGAAGCCCTACGGCCCCGAACGTGTAGTGCACATTGAGAACAGAGCGACATTCGTCAGGAGCACCTCCGCGACGATGCTGCTCCTGTGCTGGTACACGAACAGCTCGCACTCCACACGGCTGCCGTTGTCGAAGGCGGCCGGCTCGCAGGCGGCGGCGGCGGCGGGGGCGGGGGCGCGCCGGTGGCAGCGCGAGTCGGGCAGCAGCGCCCACCGCGACCACGCCGGGGCCCACGCCTCCCCGCTCACCGCCCCCACCAACGTGCCGTTGTCTTCGCATTCTGGCACGTGGCATCTGAAACATCATGTCACCGACTAGTTAGGAACGGAAAGTGACCGACTTCAGAACCCGGCGATGTAGCTCCTCTGAGTGAGGAGTTTAATGCGTCATTCTGTAACGAAGGTCGACAGCGGGCAACTAGTTACAGTCGCACCAGGCTCGCCCTCACCGAGATGCGATCGATGCTTAACTAACATTTCGTCAGCCGTCCGCGGCGACGTTATTAAATAACATTTTATTAAACGTGTCTTATTTTAAACAGGGAACCGGATGATTTAAGGATGTTAGGTTATTACTTTATGCTTTCATAAATTCCAGTAGGTATGTCCGACGACCGCCGCCGCCCCGGGGACGGGAAGCGAGCCGTCAGCAGTATGAACGTCGTCGGTACGCGTCGCTTGATACTTTCACATATACTCTTAATGTGTCTCTCGGCGACCGGCGCTGGCTCCCGGCCCGGCGCCGGCCAGGGCGAGCGCGCGGCTGGTCGCGGCTGGCCTCCTGCGCGCATTCTGCACCCCGTTCGGCACAGTCAGTTGTTGTCACTCTAATATTGTAGGCCATTCATATTTATTTACTAGCCTCTAACTCCACGCGCAGTCGATTCTAAATTTCTCATTTCCACTGTAGATACTATCTACCTATGTTTACATAATCTTTACCAAACAATAAAACAACATTCTAATATTGCAACGTCAAATAAGGATTTTTATAACTGAAAACTTGAAGCGCACCGATCTCCAGTTTATGTTAAAAATAGCCCACACCGGAATACTAATATAGTCGCATACTTAAAGACAGGTTGAAGTACTTGCGCGTTGCAGGACAACATTCTAAAGTTAGAAAGACGTAATGTTGTGTCCACTTATCGGTGGGTTAAAAATAGTCGCGGGCAGGCGGGCGGGCGGGGAACGTTGGACATGAAAAGTTGAAAATACTTATCCATACATAGAATACAACTGTAACTGTCGCTGTCTGTACATGGCAAATATATTTCAAAATACATAATGAGGAGCCTTCAATACGCAAGAGATGGCAAAAAATGTTTATTTATTTGTCTGTATCTGTATGTTTGTGCACGCTAATCTCAGAAACGGCGTATCCGATTTGAATGCAGTTTTTAGGAATATATTGATGGGCTTCACTTAACATTGGGACCTACTATTTTGATTTCAATCGATTAACAAATGAAGAAGTTATCTCAGTCACGTTATCTATACTTTCTATACTTAATATTGTAAAACTGAAGAGTTTGTTTGTTAGTTTGTGACACACTGATTTCCAGGCGGGCGAAGCCGCGGCAACAGCTTGTGTGATATAAAATCAGTACAAATTTTATTGATTGTTAGATGGTACAAAGTTCGCTGGGACAGCTAGTATATCAATAAGTAGCTAGCCCTGACACTGGTTCATCTAAATGGATATTTTTACAGTAACTACGTTCATTTCAATTTCTGTATCTATTAGTTTTGATTAAACCCAGAGATTATTTTGCACATAATTTTCCCCATAATAGCAAATACCACACAAGGGTGTTTAATGTACCATAAAACAGCATGATACCTTGAAGGTACATACAAGTTTTCATTGACCTCATTGATACAAGTTATTAAAATGATTTAAGTTTATTTTACACGAAAGTTTAATGGGCGCTTTATGTATGCAGATTTAAGTCTTGAGATTTAAACTAAGAAAAATTGTACAGTGCAACTGTAGACATCTCTGTAAAGATTTTGGATATAAGTAGTAGACCAGAAATAATATATTCCACGCCGTTATCACACACTTTTTTTGGTTCACTTTAAAAATAATTGATCAAAGTAACACGCGTAACTCACTCAGGAGAGAAATCATCTAAAAAGCATAGCAAAAACGAATGGCAATGAGGATTTTAAATGAAAATGGAATTACCAACACTACCGCGTTGTACGGACATTTCTAACAGAAAAGTAACCTTTTTACTGCGAGCAGCCAGTTGGAAACACAAAAAAGATTACGATTATTCGATCGTAGTTCAGGGTCGGGGCCGAAGGATCGAGTGGCAATCGTAAGGTATTGTTAACAAGATAAACAGATGGAAAAATACGAAAACACTTTATAAATAACGAAACTACATAATACAGTAGGTACAGTACAGTACAGTACAGGGACAGTAGGTGCAGTCGCATTGTTGAGACATGAACCTAGCGAATAATGAAGCAGCATGAGGGAAAACATTCGATTGGTGAAATATTCGCCGCACGGCAGCCACGTGTTAGCCGCCATACTAACCGGAAACTAATTGCGCGGGATGAATACTCGTCAGCAGGCTCCCGGTACAGGACAGGATTCACGGCGGAGCTATCTCTCGTATCTACAAGACAATACAGAAACTGGTCACACCTAAACCAGTAACATATGGATTTTGACCAAAGCCAGCTAAAATAAAGCAGGAAAGAATTTTCGTTGGAGTGCGAGAAATACAAAAACATTTTTTTAACTCTAACTCTAGTCTATAATGTTTCATGTCTTCAGTATAAATTACAAAAGTCATATTTGAGATCCATATGCATCTAGGCTTCTAAATGAGCAAAATGAATGGATCACACAATGAATATATAAATAATACGTGAAGCGAAAACTTTTACCATTTTTTAAATATAGTACGTTCGCGGTGAACCGTGACAATTACAACAGGCAAAATGACAGTTTGTACCAGTGATTGCCAAAGTGTTCTATATCGACCCCTAGGGGTCTATGACAACCTGCAAGGCGTCTACGTCAGCGAATAAAAATTTGGGGCTCCATGAAATGAAAATGGGGGTCCACGAT
>DWGJ01003833.1:0-12643 GCA_018246895.1 Aspitha aspitha aspitha | reverse complement strand
CGTTCATTGTTTACATTCTGGTTGTCAATGTCAAACAAAAAGTCCAAAGAAATGTCAAAGAATTATTTTTTAGTATGGTTGAATTTCAACCAGCAGGCGACCACTAGTATCTAGAAATGCTCCAAATGTGATGTAAGAATAGAAAAGCGTATCGAAAACAGTGTCTGTAAGAAACAAAACCGGCACCTGACATTAATTTTTAATTAGACGCGGAAAACTTTAAATTTCGTTCACCTTGTTAACCATTTTCCTTAAATCAATTAGAATTTTCTGAGTTGCTTCAACTACCGTATCAACAAAGATAAACGATAGGCGACCAGTTTTTGTAATGATCGTATTTTTTACTAGCTGTGCTCCACTGCTATTAGTCATAGCGTGATGTTATATAGCCTACAGCCTTCCTCAATAAACGGCCTATTCAACACAAAAATAATTTTTCAATTCGAACCATTAGTTCCTGAGATTAGCGCGTTCAATCAAACAAACAAACTCTTCGGCTTTATAATGTTAGTATATGTACATATGTATATGTGAAGAGAATAGCAACCAAGCACGCAGAAGTCACAAGTAGCGATTGCCGCATATGGACATCTGCAAAAACTTCCAATAGGGTTGTAAAAACAAGGAGGATTAAATAAAAATCGGTTAGTATTCATTAGTAACAGAACCGCAGGAGGAAAAACAATATGAAGGTATTAATTTGTATACATCCTCGTAGATCGGTAACGAACAATATGAGCTAGAGGGAGAATTTTACCGCAACTCTGTGTGACCGCAGTGACACAACTGCCTTAAACAAAAGGAATACGATTGAGTTTGGAAACTTTTGCACCATCGAGTTTGTAATTGCCGAGTAATCTTCGCGGAGTTTAATATTTCAACTGGTGTTTTAATTTAGAAGTTAAACATTCCGAGATACTCTGATTCGCGATCTAAATTCAAAACAGGGATTCATATTGATATATATTCATATTGATATCTTACTTTTAAGCTTAGAATGCAAAAGTACCCTTTTCTGATGCATCTGATAATATCCTAAATAATATATATGCTGTATAATGTACTCGTAATCACTGTCCACCGTTTACAATGAGTAATTTAAAATAGTATGTTCTAGAATGATAGACGATCAATACCTGATTTGTCAGATTAAAGTAGCTCATTTATTTCAACTTGCACTTTTAATAATAATAATAATAATAAACTTTTTCAACTTATGCCCTTGTATTGTACTTCCCAAACAGATTATATAAGTTTACGAAATGGTTAATGAAATTCTGGAAGCGTATCCGATATTAGATGCAAAGTGGATATGAATTGATTGAATAAAAAAATTTTATCTTTACTTAATTGAACATACGACTAATATCAACAGTAAATGTTCTTGTAACTGATATAGTCTGTTTATATTGTCTTACATAATTGTACCATTTTAGGTAGGTACACTGTTTTCAATATCTTAAGACACAACTCTATTACATTAACCACGTGTACAGCTGAGCTGTTACGGCACATGTCCCCCCTCCCGCGCCGCTCGATTACCGCAGAACCTACTCAGCGTTCCGCTTGTAATAATATCTTAGGATAACTTAACACATGGCCATCTGATTCCGGATTAGGCGGTGTCTATAATGGTGAGTATGGATGAGGATGAGTGGAGAAAGAGGCAAAAACTAATATGGCTACAGATTTGCGAATTGTAAAAACACACTTAAAATATAAAAGGCATGGATGACAAGTCTGTGGAGACAAGAATAAACATAAAAAAATAACAATAGCAACATCATTGGGGTTCACTAAACAAGATATTTGTCTTAAGCAGGAATGAATGTACGAGTTTATTAAATCAATTTAACAAGCAAGTAGCAAAAGAATGAAGTTTGGACAGTTCTACAACACAAAACTGTAGTTTTCATACACGTGGACTAAGAGGAAAGTCGTAGTTAGGTACATTAAAAGTACAGGAAGTCCACAGACGACAAAAAGACCCACGTATCCGACCGACAAACAAAGGTAAGTCTCGAGAGGACGCTTCCGTCTTATTGCAGAGAGTTTTTCCATCAAATCGGTGCCCTTTTGTCGGGGCCTGCTTTTGAATTGTGCCCAAAGAACAATACGAACCTCGAATGCTCCGGCCGCCTAGTACACAATGCTGTAACGTTTGAAAATGAATTAAATTCATGAACTTCTTTAATGTACAATCACGCGAAACGTATTTACCTAAGTAGATCGTTGACTGACAATAGCAAATCATCATAGTGTTTTCAATAAGATCAAAATATTCGACCCTTATTTTGGAAGCCTATGTGAATACTTAACAAAAATTACCAAAAAAATATTTATCTCCGTCTAATTATAATTACAACATTTAAAGAAAAATCGTTTTACTTGACACTTTTGGACTTTGGTCTCTCTCGCAGCTGCAAAAGCCCAGGTCTTATAAACCAGCACACTCCAACTGTACAACGTATTGGCGCAACCTTAACGGTTATTTCGGAGTAGCTCCTTCAGCGTATACACACACTATGTTATTAATGCTCTAATTACAAGCAATTGTTATGTTTACCCAGAGATATCTTAAGCAGTATATTTAGGGCGTTAAGCAAACATCGTAAATGGGTTCGATGTATGGGTAGTGATGTTTTAGGTCGAACGTGGGCGGATTCATAACACTAATAGGTTCAAAAGGTCTTACGAACAATATTTACCTACAAGGTTGTCAAAACACTACACATAGTATGTATGAGAGTGCATAACAACATTTCAAAATATTTGAAACCATTAAAAGACCTTATAGACGTTATAATAAAATACTCTAATTTTAAACATACTGTTGTTATAACTTCTCAGTTATGTCTCAACAACATAAATGTTACAACAAAAAGCGATTTTAAAAAGCATTAGATAACATTATTCGTCCTTAAAGTTCACAAGATAAACACAAAAACCAATCATACCCATATTAACAAGATGGCGGCCGATACACCAACCCGCAACCCGAAAAGATCATTTTTATTAACAACAATGATAACAATGCACAAAAATGAACTTAAATTTTTAATAAAAATGAAAAACAAAAAACAATTGAACTGGTAATGAAATCTCGTAGTTTCGTTGATATATTATGAACTATGCGTATTATTTAATGTTATTCCATAAAAATATTTAACGGTAATTAACGGCGAAAAATAGACCGGAATATTGTTATAGCAATACGTTTAAGAGCAACGTAAGTCTATGGAAGTTGGACTAACTTTCCATAAATTGCGTTAAAGTTGGGAGCGAGACTCAATGGATAAAACTCGGAGTGACAAAACTAACGATCTTCTCAGATTTTAGTCGCTTGGTGTATTTTCACAATGAAATTCTTGATTTTAATGTAACAGAAAAATCGAATTGTACTCGTATTAGCGATTGTCGAACGTATCCTGACGTTGGAGATGTTGAAAAAGTTTTAAGATGCTCAATAATAAATATGTTTCAGGTATAACAATTTTGTTACGAGTTTCATGAAAACCATATTTTGTACATTAAAAGTAACTTTAAAAAAATTATTTGATGTATTAGTTAATGAATTAGCAAAAATAAATAAGTTTTCTTGATGTGCAATTAAAAATAATTTATAATTTTTTTATACACAAAATTTTAATTAAATAAATATTTCTTTAACTACGCTTATAATGTTCAACTGTTCATTAAATATTAATATAATATTAGTTACCTCATATTAAAAGTAGGTGCAGGTAAGAGCAATGACAAGTTTGATGAAACTTCTCCTTCATGGAACGCAAACTTTGCATAAATTGCATTAAACTTAGCTCTGCCGCTCAGAATAAGTTCGTCTTGTTTACGAACTAGTAATTAGTGTTGCTCTGCAATGATTTTGGATTTTCATCGAGATATTACCTCAACAACAGAGAAAAATTGGATATGTGTGGTCAACACCTATGAAAGCGAATTAATAGTTAAGCAAATTCGATCACGGTCAGCTGTTCTATGGGTGATCGATATTAATTGATATCACAAATTCTCCAAAACATTCCGACCCTTTATTAACTTGTATCTGCGTATTGCATGCTTCGGGCGAGTCCCAATTACAACAATAGAAACGGGATTACCAACATCCAATATGGACTGTGGGTTATTTAATTCTCAACAATAAAACGACTCCGTGTTACGCAGATGTATGTAGTTTTATATGCGACATATACTGACACCTGCGGTCATTGAATTTTACTACGAATGAGAATCGCCCCGAAAATGGTTCAGAAACCAAACGACCAAAGCGCCAGTAAGAAAACAATAATACATATAAATATGGTTTTGTAACAGCGCGAAAATGTCACGTCGGTGTAACGACAATCCATTTTTATTCTACTTACTTTTTTCGAAATAAAATTGTGATAAACATTTATCGGTGCCCTTAGGGCATGTGCATTGTTCTCGCGTTTCGTTTGGGTATCTATTTATAGAATCTACCCTTAATGTCGCGGTCTCGTGAGACCCATCAGATTCAATGTTACGTCTGTAGCTGGTAAAGAATGCCAGAAAATTCTTGAAACACAATATTTACACACAAACATTAAAACAAAAATTTTCCAATGAATATTAGACTCTATCTGATTGTTTATCAAATTTTATTGTATTTGTAGGAGTGAGTACAGCGCCATCTATTACGTTGTGTCGGAACAAGATTGACAGTTGTCAGTCTAGCGGAGCGTCTCGTCGAAGGTGCGCGGCCATTTTTGATAAACAGTGAGAAAAAGGCGGGAAAGGCGTGCGCACCACGTCTCAGACGAATCGTTATTTTTCCACGCAATCTATCAATCGATATCTTCAAATACAATCGTTTGTGATCTAATGTGGGCTATTCTCTATTATTGTGACCTGATTTTGCTGATTTAACGAGCATGGCTTGCTTTATCTGCAGCGCTCTGGCCGATTCTGATGAAGGCGGGGAACATGCCAAAGTAAACGTTATTTACTTTATAACTAGCTGTGACACGCGGCTTCGTTTACGTGATCAAAGGAATTTATTGCCTTCACACTTTATACTGTTATTACCCCTGTAACGCCATCTATATCTGCTTGAAACCTGAGTTCCCGTGGTAATGAGTTATTTTTCCGCGAAAGAAGATCACTTTTTAGCCCTTCAACTACCTCCATACACAAAAAGGAGTGACGTGTGAGTGAGAAAGGAGAACAAACAAACAGACATTCTCATTTATAATATTAGTATATCGATAATAATAATAGGCCTGCGTCTTCCCACGTGGTGACGCTAAGAGTATTCTAGGATGTAGTACGCTTATCTTGAGAATGCCCGTTCATTTATTCAAGTAATCCTTATTAACACGATCTGGAAGATCTGGGAGTAGGGAATTCGATTCTTTGGCTGTACGCACCAGAAACGATTATGCGAAAATCGAAAATGTAAACGTCATGAAAATCTATTCGATACGCTACTGTTAGAGCTAAACGCATATAACATAATGGCTGGATTCCATCACCGCAACACAATAAGCTATTTGCATATTGAATACTAATGCATAAGCTATTGTCTGTAAGCGGCGGCTACGTCAACTAATGTACCGTGAACTGATAACCCAGTATTGTCGGTGCATTGTGCTAGCTGTTGGCTTGTAGCTAAATCTGACTTGACAGTAACGAGATAGATGCTATTCGACTGATTAGACATCATCCGATACATCCTTAATTAAATGTAGACAACATTAACGGCAGCGATAGTCTTTTCTGAACTGGTGGCTGACGTCCACCGGTGGGGAGGAAGACGGCTTACCAATCAGTCGCTCCAGAAGAAGCAGCAACAATAAAGCCATCACCAGTATGCCTTATTGCTGTGTTGTTAGACACCTTGGGGCAGTTGAACCCATCTATCCTGTTAGGGTAGAGAAGAAGTCACAGTCACGGTCACAGCTTGAGAAATGAGAAGTGCGGCAATTTCTCCCTCTCTCGAGGTTATTACAAAATATCATAAGCAAATAAAGAAGGAAGCATTGCAATATCATAGGACAAAAAGAAGGAAGCATTGCAATATCATAAGCCAAGAAAAAGAAATCATCATAATATCATAAGCAAAGGAAGAATGACTCTATAATATTAACTAAGCGAATTGGGCAATCGCAAAATGACAAGCTGTAAATTGAGCCGGCGCAATTTGGTACGCTCTCCGATGTTTCATGGAAATTGGTCGTAATATAATTTCGGAAAAATGTATCGAGAGCAATCCTCTAAAAGATTCGTTTTCGACCAATTGCTTATCCGGTGGCGGCGATTGGCAGAACTCCAAATAGACTTGCAGCAAAACGCGTCAGCTGAGTCAACTTGGTTCGGTCTATGAAAATATAATAAATAATTTGAGGTCGCTACAGGTTCTTGGTTATTGCTAGTGGAAATGTGTAGAAATTGAGATTAATTCGGAAATGTGATCCGTGAAATCTTAATCTATACTAATATTATAAAGCTGAAGAGTTTGGTTGGTTGAACGCGCTAATCTCAGGAACTACTGGTTCGAATGGAAAAAATATTTTTATGTTGAATAGTCCATTTAGCGAGGAAGACTATAGGCTATATAACATCACGCTATTACTAATAGGAGTGGAGCAACAATGATAAAAGTTGCAGAAACGGGAAAATATTGAATTCCACGCGGGTGAAGTTGCAGCACAGCTAGTAAATAATAATAATAAACAACTGGAAGCAATTCTATACACGGTTGTCTGGTCCCAAATTAGGTAATTTAATGCCTGTGTTATGGTAACCGGACAGCTGATAAGCCTACACGTATGCATACAAATTATTACTTATATAGATATTTTTATTACGCTCAGACACAGAACAAATGAGTGTGCTCACCACACAAAATAATTTTGTCCTGGGTTGGAATAGAACCCACGACCACCGGTTTTGCAGTCAAATCGTCTAACCGATCGACCACGAGACCAGTCAAGACGCGGTCACAAGCTAGTACGAAATAAACCAATTCTCCTATTGTATCATTCATTTATAAAAACAGAATTAAGATACACATTTCAATGAGCATGATTGCTGGGCAATTTTGTAGCGATATTTACACGAGAACCGTACGACACATTGAACAGACGCTGGATAGTAGATAGTATGTATTCTCGATACTGAGATATGTGTTTTGGTACATTTCTTCGCGACAATCGGCGTGTTACGTTAGAAATTCCTATAGTAAAACTCGTAACACGAGGCAATGGTTCGTGTGATTTCCGAAAGTAACTTTTATTGGGATTCTGACAAACCAAGCGCAACTGAACGTGGCACATTGGATTCTGATACCTATACTAATATAATAAAGAGGAAACTTTTGTGTTTTTGTAGTATTTTCACACAAAAACTACTGAACCAACTTCAAAAATTCTTTCACCATTAGAAAGCTGAATCTTCACTGAGTGACAGGCACTGAGTTCGCAACTTGTGACTGCTGCCTGCTCGTTCGCTTCTCTATCCTAATAAAAAAAAAGATGATTATAAGAATAAGTAACGAGACTGGAAATACATAAGTAATATATTATGTAACTACGTTTATAAATCGTCTTTGGGAGAAGTTATTTGTACTATATCATATAGGAAATTTGGACATACACGAGAATGATGACGTAATTGCAAAACGCATAAAGATACCTTTGCGAAAGGTGCGATCAGAGCTTTATTTAAAGGCAACAACTTATACACGATTATTACGATTTTATTTAATAAGTTAAAATTAGTGAGAAAAATTGCACGCACACCTTAGAGCAGAGGTCCGCAACGTTTTTAATGTAGAGTGAAACACTAAATTAAAAATTCATTGCGGGCGCCAACCATTTTTTTGACCTAACAAATATATAAAAATAATATTCATATTTATAAAATGTTCATTTATTAATTTTATAATTTATAAATTTAATTACAGATAATTTTGCAAATTAATTATTTTCATATCTAAGTCCTGCATGTTAGTAACATCGAAATAATTAGAACATTTGCAAGGCAAATCAGGTTCATGAACATTGAATGGATTGACGAAAAATGGAATTACTGATTGTAACGGTAGAAAACCTTGAAATCTCGACGAAAATTCGATTATTAATGTATGAATGGTTTTTATTTCACGATTGAGCAGATATTAAAAACTCGATATAGGCACACGGTTCCTTTCAGCTCAACGCGGAAGCGCGTCACCGTTGATCTACAGTAGTTTAAGGGCGTACTGAAATTTATTAAAGGGCGCCACTGCGCCGACCTCTGCCTTAGAGTATTTTAAAATCAAACAATACTTTAATAGGTTATGAAGAACCTTAAATTTCTAAAACAAAAAAGCGTTTTTTTCTATTTTTAAATAATAAATTTATTTGAAAATTTAAAGTGTTTCCAAAATGTTACTGTTCGCGTTTTATTAAGGAAAATTTCGTGACGTATAACAATTACGAGTACGTTGAACTCTTTGAATCCACGCAAACTAGATGTCGCTCTGCGTTTCCTGAATCACGCTAACAACTGTTCCCTGGCGTTTCTATAAGTTCGGCCAGTGGGAACTTTTCAAATAGGTGTATATCTCCATAATCTCTTCTTCTAATTATGAGTATTGAGGGACACCTCAATACTCATTTGCGCTAATATTTTTCAATAATATTTTTTGCAACGAATTGTATGCGTGGCATAGAATCGTTCTATTAATATCTCGTACTCTATCGTTCATGTTCAACATACTTTTCACGGTAGCCGTTTTTAAGCTTATATTTCATTGGCAAATTACTAGTATCATGTACTTGATTATCTTTTTCAAATTGTATATAAGTGTATATTTAAACGAAATCTTCTGACTTTCCGATAATATTAAAACTAGGCAATTGTGGTTGTGGAATAAATGTACAAAATAAATACAATATCACATTGTTTATCGATAACGTGTCGTACAGAATTATTCCACTTTCTTATGCTTTCGATCTGCGTCCCATGGTTTATGATTATCTTACGCGTGACAGATTACCGCGGGGGTCATTTGCACATTTCATTGTTGTTCCACCCCAGTAACTGGTTACCTGGCGTTCCGCCCGATATATTCCGGGCAGGTCCTATATAAAATAATAAAAACGCCTCATTTATATTTACGGCGAACGTTTAGCCCTAATAGAAAGGGAGGGATAAAAATGCAAAATTGTGGCCGGGTCGTTCACAAACAATATAATATATCGGTGCGGTCATAAAAATGACGTATCGCCACGTGCGGAGCGGTTGCTACAGCGGGTCGAACAGAAATTGGGTCATTTTTCCCGAATTTAATCCCGGACGAAACATAAAGTAATTTTTTCTTTTTTTATTTTCTTTTTTTTTACGCCGACGCAAACGCGAATTGATGCCGAACTATGCGGCTGACGTTGATGTACGTCTTTTGTTAGTGCCACGTAGAGTGGAGCAATTATTTTTATTACAATAAGAACACTGAATACGTATAGAAGAAGAGAACAGTAAATTTTGTAAGTTCTTCTTTCATTGAAAAGCTAGATGTAATACATACATACATACATATATTATTGAAATACCTCATGATATTCTAGCTTCCTATCTGATTATCACCATCTTAAGCAGCGTTATCCTAATGGTTTACGAGTAGTTTACAGCCTCATTCGAGGGTTTCAGGTTCAATTTATAGCACATGCTGAAAGTAACAAAGTCACACAAGGTTTTAAAAATATCATTCAATATAACGGTAAAAAAACATCTTAAGGTAACCTGCATGCCTTACAGTTCTCCATAATATTCTCCAACTTGTATGAAGTTTACCAAGCCGCGATAAAACCTTCTTATACGGTTATTTTACTAAAAGATGTCTCGCATTACAGTTACTTTATATTTCTTACCAGAGTTGTAATATACGAGTAGGTATTTCATATTTACGAAACCCTCAGTAAAAGTGTTGAGTCCAAAACATAGTTCTTAAAAAAGTTTTCCAAAAAATATACTTTCTCCTCAAGTTTGATCCTAGAAATATAATGACGTAACGTTGTAAAAACAAAGTTAGTCGAAGTTAGAATACAATAGGTACAATAGACGCTTCTAAAGGAAATTTATGGCTTTCTCTACTTTAGTGTTGGGTTGGTTTTTTAATATCTTCAAAACTAAATAGTTCTTAGAACAATTTATCATCGCAGAAATGTGTTGAAGACTACAAAGTGACAATGTTGCTTCGTATAATACTAGCTAGTATTGCCCACAACTTTTCTGCCCTAATTCTAATTCTAGGCACGGTATCTCCGGCAATAGAGACGCAGCTCTTGCAAAGATTACTCGTTTCTTATAGAAGCCGTGTAGAATGCAGTCGAAACCTTATCGGACGTCCAAGATATTGTTAGAGCGACAAGACGAAGCAATCCTAGAGAATCTCAAGATATTTCAAGCCAAGCACGGAAGAGGAAAGAGTGACTACTTTTAATACTAGACGCACTTAGCGATCGTTGGACCAAAATAGAAAGAAAGAAAAAAAGAAAATATTTACTCGTAATCACACAGAGGGTACAAGTTATAAAAAAATAAAATAAAAATAAATTGTCTCGGTGATCACGAAATGGACCCTGTTCAGCATCATGCTGGCTATTATGGAAATAACCAGCGCTGGTCTTCCTGAGGAGTCACTTGGTGAGGCTACATCATGTGGTATTCCATAATACGACTTAAACACATGATATAAAATATAACAGACAACAAAAAACAAAACAAAAAATAGCCAAAAACAAAAAGAATTAACAGTTATACAAATAAAAGGGATAAAAATTATAATAGTGTGTATAAAAATAAGGACAAAATTTCTCTAATGTACCAACTCCTTCGTTTTCATGTTTACTTTCAACTCGAATGGGTTCAGAATCTATCTATCTATCTGTACTAATGAAGCTGAAGAGATTGTTTGGTTGAACGCGCTAATCTCAGGAATTGCTCTTTCGAATTGAAAAATTATTTTTGTGTTGAATAGTCCAGTTATCGAGGAAGGCTATAGGCTATATAACATCACGCTATGACTAATAGGAGTGAAGCAGCAACGAAAAACGTTCCTTCGTTCTTCCGTTTCCCGTGTAATTTTTTGTACATACATAGTAAGTAATCATAGCGTGACGTTCTTAGTTATTTAATGGATTGTTCTCTAATTAACGCGGGGGAAACCGTGGGGCACAGCTAGTAGTAAAGTTAATTAAAGGTATGTCATTCGTTTAATAATAAGCCATTTCTATCTAACTCCATTATATACATATAATGGAGGCTTCACTAAATATTATCTTCTAGCGGGTTTTGCTAGTTCCCTCCTATCTCTCAAATTACTCTCCAATTAATAAACTTCAAAATATCTGAACAAACGCCGTTAAGGAGTCTTATCATTTATCTGCAATTGTTAGTGAAACAGAAAAGCGAGCTTTCCTTTAAACTTTCAAATCTTCAGTGTTTGGAAATTTTGCTTTTCATTTCAATTGAAATGTTCTGTGAAGTTACAAACTACTTATTTTATCACCACGCAAGTGACAATAAAACTGTTAATTAGATAAGCGTTTTGTAAAACTGTAATTCGTATTGTCAATGTCGTTCAGTGACAGAAAAACTTGGAGCTATACAAAGCTTTTCGAAAATATTTCACACTGTTTGTTAGTTACTCTTTGATTTTTATCTTTAATTTTTATTTTTACCAAATTTCATATAAGTACGTATGGAGACTACACTATTATCCGACAATTTTGACTATTTCTACCTGTTGGATTGGTCAGTGACAGATATTTTAAATATGGAACAAGGCGCTTTAGCGCCATCTGAGATTGTTGTCAGCAAACAAAAAATAATCCAACAATCGTGACATTTTCTCTGTAAATGCCTGACAAAGTTCATCGTAATCTATCAATATTGATAAACGTCTCTGTCAAAACATTTTTGTTCGTGATTCTCGTAAAAAAGCACCACCGCCTGTGCGGTGAAACTAAGAGCCGTAAAAGTTATAAGCTCTCAAGAAGCCAATAAAGATAAGGAAAAAATCTTCGTCGTTTCCAGAACGTCCCACTAAGTCGCTAAGTCACATAAAACTATGATGTAACTCCAACTTCCAAGGGCGTCTGGTCACGACCGATCTTTTATTCCGAAGAGTTCTAAAGACTGGAACTTCCAACCTGAACTTATGAATAATACAAATTCTGCATTGATCGCCCTGCGGTTTAGATTTTACCTCTCCGTTGCCCGGGTTACGGTTGTAACCCACAACTTTCAGAAGTCATTTTGTCATGAAAATATCTCCTTACGGGAAATAGGTTTTCATCAAACAGATGGCGTTACTGTAAACAAAATAGATTCTTTTAAAGCCGCCGATTATAGCCAGTAGAATAATACAAGTAATATTACTGTTCTAAAATATTTCACATGAAGCCATAAAACGTTCGTTAAACTGCAGCGGGGAGCTGGCACACCTGGGCCCGCTGCAGGCACATAAAGTACAGAACTTCGAACATTGTGGTGTAACGTTTACTAGCCATCCGCACGCGATTCTGTCTGCGTTTGTCTGTTAAAGCATATCTATACATCACTACATAGTATAAAACAAAGTCGCTTTCTCTGTCCCTATGTATGCTTAAATCTTTAAAAC
>DWGJ01003832.1:0-12644 GCA_018246895.1 Aspitha aspitha aspitha | reverse complement strand
CCGGCGGTCCAAGTATGCATCCCTGTACCATTGTCTACGTGGGATGAGGATGATGGGCTATGTGCTCAACTTGAGGGCGCCTACTGTAAAGCTCGAGCCACAGCTCAGGTTGATGCACTGTGTGTGTTTCTCAGTTACAAGGTATGAAAAGGGACAGTCGCGCATGTGTACCGCAAGTCTGTGTGTAGGGTGCAGGTTTAGGAGGGTGATGTGTCTTCCGGAGGGGATTTGTCTGCCAGTGTAATGTCCACATCATTCAGTCATAGCATATCACACTGTTAGAAAGCTAGTTATTGTTTACCATAACAAACAAAGCTATATTGTAACTAGTGCACAAAATGACTTGTTATTATATACTAACTTTGGTGTTGCTGTACGTGGAGTAACAAGAAGACAATTCATGGGTTGTCCGTCTAACTGTCGATTATGATATAAATCAACAGCTCTTTGAGCATCTTCAAGACTCTTATAGAGGACTTCTGCTGTCCCTGGTCGAACCAAACGAGATTCGAGCATACCACCAACATCACCAAATAATTCCTAAAAATAAAAGCTTGTAATAAAATGTAATTCATGAATAAAATATTACTGAATGATTGAAATTGATTTGAATGCCTTAATTTTATAATAGAAGAAACAAGCAATAGTTTTTTAATTCTATAGCTTTTATAGATTTTTTCCTTACATTGTTATTTGAACCTAAGCAATGTTTGCAATTTTATATCTCCAGGGAAGTTAATTTATTTTTATTACCCAATTTCACCCTACAATACAGGCTACAAAATGAGGTAACAAAAACATGATAAAAAACATTGTTCCGCTCTATGCAGTATTGCTAATAATGTACATTTTCAAGTCGATGATAACAGTTTATTAATCATATATGTATACAGACTTTAAGCATGATACAGGACATTAATATGAACGATAAATACATACAAAAAACAATTTAGAACAATAGGAGTACATACCTCAATATCTCCTCCAGTAACTGTGTTGCGCAAGTTACTGACAATAATCCTATATTCCAAGACTGGCTTTTCTGTTTTGTCCAGTTTTTCTTCACTTCTTAAAGCGGCCATTGGTCTTTTTTTAAGTATAGATGCCGGTCGAGGTGGACTTTTTTCTTTTGCAAAAATTGCAGATCTGCCAATTTGTAATGAAATTTATCAACTTTACAAATCTTTCATCTACAAACACATTTCCAGTTCTAGTGTTGTATATAAATTTAATTTCAAAATGAAACTGATATAAGACCACCTTTTACTACAATGGCTATTCGTGAGTAGGCTGGCTGCACACCACTTACAGTACATAAATATTGTTTACCTGTTAACAATTCCACTTCTATTTTGAGTGTCATTATTACGAGCAGTAATTTTAAGCTGAAGACTAGCATGGCGATAGGATTGTGCTGTCTTTGGTGGCGCATAATCCTCTTCCATTGGATCATCTAATATCTGTAGATCATTTTCAACAGTTCTAACTATAGGTTTGATAGGTAGTATACTGCCTGGAAAATGAAGAACGCAAGCAGTTTTAACTCTATGTTTTGAAATACACTTCAATGTTTATAATAACACCCAGAAGAGAGCTGCTTATTTAATTAAATTCACCTGAAAGTGATCTATTTTCCAGGAATCCCTTTTTAATACTGATTTGATTTCTGTTACCAAATTTTGGCGCATTTGTGTATTGTGATGTCACTTGCCTTGAAGAATCAATAAAAACTAAAAGAAAAAGGTGTATAATTAATAGATGATTACCAAAACAGTGTAGCTGCACTCACACTGCACTTTGCTTTAGTGCAGTGTGAGTGCAGTTATATGGCCTATATTTCTTTTCTACTGAGTCTTCTACATATATAATATAACAATGTTATATAACAAGAATTATATTGATTTTTATTCATTTATATTTTATATTTATATTTTTATTCATTTATATGAAGCTGTTTCAAGGTTTGTGTCAGACACTCAACCTTTATTGATTATTAGGTGTTCACAGCCATCCTGGGAGTGAAACTCAAAATAAAATTTTCCAAGGACATAACTTTTTAAATTTTACCTCGTGTTTCTTTTTGCGGATTCCTCATATGTTTCCCGCGATTTTTCATCGAGGTTCCAAGTTGGTTTGTTTGCTAAAATGAGCAAAAATTACATAAGCATAAATAATTTACTACCAGGCTTACCTATTGATGATATTGAGGGTGCAGTGATAGAATAATTAATGAAACATGCATATAGTGATTTATAAATAAAATTTATAACAAAAATATTCAAAAATTATGAAATAAAATCCAATAAAAAATAGTCTGTTGGTATTCTTCCAACTTTCATTCGGTTAAACAGTCCAAAAGCTATCCAATCACAATAAATACAAATGTTAACTTGATTACCTGTATACAATTTGTAGAAAGTTATGATTAAGCAATGCTTGAATATTTAAAGGCAGTAGGTAATACTTTTAATTGCTTCATGAGCTAATAGAGCAAATTTAAAGCCAACTAATAAACAAATAAACAAATAAACAATAAAATTATTATGATGATAGACAGACAAACAGCATTAATTTGGACATCGCTATATTAACTTTTTTCTGCTTGCTCATTTGTTACTCTATTCACATACAATTAAAATAAAGAATATGATTGAATATTGAATACATTCATTTGAAAAATAAAACTGACTCTGTTTGCCCTCAGTTGTTGTAACTTCAAACGAGCATCCTTTTGCTTTGCGAGATCAGCCAAAATCTCTCGTGCATCTGATATCTGAGTTCGCTTTTTAGAAATAATTTTATGCCTAGCATCAACAACTTTAATTGGTTGTTTTGGTTTTTTGTTTACATTTCTGTAAAAAAAAGTGTATTAATATTTAAAATTAAAGTTCATTACAAAGTGAAGTATGGAGAACTTATAAAAATTTAAGTCATTTTTTTACACAATCTGTCCTGTTCTTTTCATTTGCATAGTTAAATTCTTTATTCATATTTTATTATGCATAATTTGAAAGGAATATAAGATTATTTATAAATTCTATAAATACCCTATAACTTATAGATCTATGCTAGTGCTACACAATAGGGGAACATAAACCAATGTTAGTCAGGGTGTTGCATACCGCAAAAAAAGGTAATGATTTCTTAGGTTTTAGCAATTGGTACAAATCAAATTAAATTAAACATCTATAACCAGATTTATTGTGCATATTTTAACGTTTACTTGTCACATTGAGAGCCTTGTAGTAGAGAGGTTAAAGACCCTGACTGCAAAACCTGAAGTTGTGTGTTCAATTCCTACGCAGGACAAACATTTGTGTGATGAGCAAAAATTTAAATATCTCTACTATAACCTACTACTATAACATTGTGAGGATATCTGCACACCTTAACTATGTTTTAAAGCATATTATATTATCTTCTGAGTTGTGTGAAGTCTACCAATCCGCACTTGACCACAGTGGTAGACTATGGCCTAAATTCCTCTCACTATGAGAGGTGACCTGGTCCAACAGTGGACCAATGACTGGGTCGAACAACATGTTAACACTGTTCATAAGCAACTAGCAACTAATATTTTCAAATAGACCAATAAAAGGCACTAATTCAATGAAGATGAAATGTGGAAAAATCATACTTATTTGATATACACATTATAAATGTAACTTAATTTCACTATGTTTAAAAAATAACATACTACTTCTAACACTACAACTTAAAATTCATAAAATTAAAACATTTTGCATATTATTAATAGTGTTTCATCTTAAAAATATCGGATAAACAATATTTTTTTGTTTTTATTCTAAGGTACATGTAGATTTTTTATCTTTTACTTTTGTTAAAATATGAACATACAAACATTATTGAGCCTGATGGGAGAACAATAACTAATATCTTTAATTGGATCATATTACAACATTAAAACTTTACCTGGATATATTTTGTTTTTTATTTTTATTAATAATGTCTTCTAGACTCATTTCCATATAAGTAGCCATTAGATCCTCGAAAACGTATTATCAAATTAATATAAAGCTTCGGATGCAAAAATCCTAAGCTGCTTTATTTAATATCAAAATGATGTTTCAAGTCTAACGCTCCGAGCTAATAACCTGAAATCGTATTTTACTTTGATTTACAGTCCCCCTTTAACTATATTGTGTAAATGAATAACATATTCTTTGCAAAATTATACTGCACCAAATATATTTATGGTTCTCTTCAGTCTTTTCTAAATTTGACAGTTAATTTTTGTTATTGATTTGTTTCTCACAGTCAAATAGGTTAAGATTGTACATAGTATACCGCTTTATATAAAAAATATTACGTACCTATAAAATAATAATTATGTTAAATAATAAAAAAATATAGAGTGAAGTAAATAGAAAAAAAATATATAACTTATTTGTAAGTAAGGATTTAAAAAAGTTGATAGGCTTGTAGCCGGTTTCTAAAAGGCTGATCTAAATATTTTTTAACTAACAATTCTGTTACTAGTACGTCTTGATTTGATTTACCACTTGTGTTAAACTATGTATAATAGTGGATATAGTGGATTTCTGAACATAGATATATTATATCTAGTTGAGGTGAGCCATAGACGGGCTTGTTAGTGTTGTTAGTTGTCTAATTACACATAAAAAGTAGGTAGTCTTGCTTTGCTTTCTTTTTTTTTGTTGGACTCATTTTAGGCTTGCTAACCGGATCTAAGTATATCTATGTTTCTGAAACTTTATTCAAAGCAATATTAACTAATCTAAGATCATTTTTGAGTTGACATACAGATTATTTTAGTTGGTCACATCCATAGAGTTAATATAGTTTAAGTATATTATATCTAGTACAATTGTATGCTTTATATTATATTATCGCTATGGTTGTAGATACTTATAGTGCTTTACTGTTACTGTTCTAGTACTTATCTGTGGTTACTATTATTTATTACTGTTTTATCTATGCTCAAGCACGTCATGGCTCAGGCTCACTATCACTAAACAGATACATGCTAAGACATAAAATATATTAATATTAATAATATAATAATTATTACGCGTGTTTAATTTGTAATGTGTATAATATAATTATAATGAAGCTATTTTACTTTACTAATAAGTTATTTACCTATCGTAATGAATTACTTATAGCAGTAATAAACAGTACCTACAAACATAATAATACGTCCTGCGTTGAGTGTTAAATTTTTTTACTCTAAATAGGTACCTAATAAGAGCTTATGCGTATGTTTTTGTGGATTCATGACAATCGCTAAACAAAAATTCGACGCATTATGATGGATATAGAGAGAGAAGAGGGGGAAATGAGTGACGATCATGACATGATAGTTGATGATAAACCTGTTTTAGACGACGATAATGACTGTACTATGGTAAATAACATTTTCTTCCACAGATTTTCAGTGACGCTGCTGGCGAAATATATTTTGTTTTTATTTCATGTTTGTTTTCAGCTTTACAAAGCCGATAAAAGCGGACTTATAATACAGAAATTGGAAAAAGTAGATGCCTCGAAACTGGAAGAAAGAGCTAAAAGATTTGGCTTGAATTTATGTGGTAATCGAATTGTCACTCAGAAACAAATTGATGAGCTGTATTCTAATTGTGGAATTGAGAGTGGTAATGAAAGACATTTTCGATTTGATGCATTGCATATGAACGGAGTTGAGGGTCTCAGTACTAAGGAGATCTTTGAATACTTGGAAGATTATAAACCAGTATCATTGGAGTGGATTGACGATGCTTCATGTAAGTTATATAGTTTTCTAGTGTATAAAGAAATTGTGTTGAAAAGATAAGCTCTTTAAAAGCTACCGCAGAGTAATGTTGTTTTTAAAGCTTAACGGCAGGTCTGCCAAGTTGTGTAGAAATTCAGAGATGTTATCTCAATCCTTTTCTTTTCACATGAGTGTGCAATACTTATTTTTTTTATTCACATAATTCTAGATAGCATATTTAAGATGTACAAAAATATTTACACTTGTTTGTTGTAGTAAGGCTGTGTTAAAGGCAGTCTGTAAGAATGAGATGTACTGAGTTTTAGGGCTAGCAACAATAGCAGGGATGGGAGCGAGGCAACTAATGGTTTTAAATTCCCATGGTATTTGATACTCAATGAAAATAGGCTGTAGTGAGTTACAAACCAGTGTTGGCTGACTTATTGTATTAGTTTTAATGATAAAGTTATAATTGGAAAGTGATAATACCTAAGTGAATATACTTTTTTTTATTTAGTTAGGCTAACAGCTAAAAACAAGAGTGTTATTTTATTTATGGCTCATGGCTTTAGCTCCATGAGAAACATCTTAGTATAATAAGTTCAGTTATTTTAAAACATAGATAATAATTTTATTATTAGAAATTCATAATCTACACGAGGTTTTTTTATAATATTTTTAGGCAATATCATTTGCAAGGATCATATATCAGCTGCCCTAGCTCTACTTGTACATTCGCGTGAAATACAAAATGAAAACCTAAAAGGGGTTAATGAAAAGTCATCATATCACTGGAGGGAAGGGATGCCTCACCCTAAGGTAGATACTATATTCATGCGATTTGCCACTAATGGTGATAAAAAAGTTGGTAGAAAAAGGTCTCAGTTAGAAATTTTGGACTTGGACAAGAGGAAGATGAATAAAGAGACTGATGGTAAAAATCCATGGGGAGATTTATGTAAATCATGGGGAATTTATGATCAGCAGGAAATATTCCAACGTAAATTACCTAAAATTGATTATGATGAAGATTTTGAAGGAAGTAATGTAGTAAAATTAAAAAATAAAAGGTTGGCAATGCGGTTAGGCAAAAGAAGCTATAATACTGAAGATCATGATAGTAGCTCAGATTCAGAATGGAAGAAGAAATCAAAAGCTCCTCGCATGAGAATGCATGCTGATGATGAAGAATCAAAGAAGAAGAAAAATATTAATGTAGAGCCTGCGGACAATTCAGATACTGAAACTTATGCACCACTTTCCATTGAAGTTGTTAACACTAAAATTAATTTCACTCCTAGGAAGACATCTAAATTATCAGAAAAGTTTAGAAGTCACAGTAAATCCTATAGTATTAGACACAACCCAAGTGTCCAATCTCGTTTGGGTGTGAAAATGGAACCTGAAGAGCAGTCATCTTCTGATGAATCTTCCACTGAAAATTCAGACTATAAAGAGCAGAGTACAATGAGTAGAGTACAAAAAGTGGACAATCATTTGAAAAAATATGGTGTTTGGTCAAGATTAGAAGAAAAGCCAAGAGATCAAAGTGATCACAGAGATTTGCGACATATCCTGAAATCTAAAAACCGTCAAAAAATAACAGATGATTTAAGAGATCGGCTTGGAAATTCAAAGCAATCAAATTTACGTATTGAAATAGATAATGATGTAGTATCTGAGTAAATAAACTATAATTTGTCTGATATTGATTATCATTTCTATTCATTTCTTTATAAGAGATTATTGTTATTGTTATCAGCATCTTTCACATACCAAGTGAAAATATTATAATGCTGATTTCATGTATTTAATTTATATCAATGTGTGTTTCAGTGATTGAAATAAAAGTTTAGTTAGTGGATTTGCATTATAAATTGCCCCTGAGGATGATTGAAGTGCACTTCAATTTGAGATTTTCATTCTCTGAAATATTACTAGATTGAACTTTTTTTTAATGCAGGTAATGGGTATGACGAACCATGGTCCTTGAAGTTTGAGTGACCCAGTGTGATAGTGATATGTTTAGTATTTGTAAGGCCATGGACATAAAAGTAGTCATATTCTACCAGGTATTGACATTTTTATTGCTATCCATATATTTCTATCAGTGTTCTAATTACAGGTTTAACTGCTAACTGTTATCGAACATGGTGGTGTATGATCCAGGATTTGCACTCGCGAGAGGCAACCCAGCAGTCAAGTCGTAAAAAGGGTTGTAGCTCAATAGCAGTAAATAATGCATGAAAATAAAAGTAGCTTTGTGCATATAATAATTTTTATTTATTATAATATGAACGAATGTTTTTTGGAGAACATAAATTTTAAGTTAACAGAATTGACATTGTTCATGATTTGTATTTACGATGGAGGCATTTTAATAAGCATATTCAGTATAAGAGGTACAAATGGCCGAATGAAATGATGTCCTATATTTTTTTCTCACTACGCCATATCAGATAAGTCAATATTTGTCTCCTAAGAATGTTTGCTGAAACCCATGACTTTAACATTGCTATAAATATTTCTTGTCCTTACAATCACTTTAATAAACAATCATATTATATTGTAATAAATAATTCGTAAACTGTTTCAATGAAATATAATATTTAAAACATATCATAGTTTTTGCCAATAGCATACTGTTGTATTTATAATATTACAAACACTTCTAATCAAAAATGAAATTAAAAGCAAATACATTATTTTTACAGAGCTATAAGAACAAGTTGATTATGTGCTAATTTAAATAAAAAACAAATATCTTCTAAGGTTTACTGGTCACAATAATTTTCACAATTATGCATGTAACGTAAATATAAATCAGGAACAAAAAAATCTGAAATAACATATATTTAGAATAAATATTGTCTATCTCTATGGTATAACTGTTCGATTACATATTATAGCTACATATTCTATATAGTACTTACATGTTATTTGCTATATAGAACATTCATTAATATAAATTCAGACAATTGTTTTTAATAGATTAAAGGAGTGCAAGGCTGGGGCCTAGAACTTATGATATGTATCTTAATATTCGAGATTAAATTTGAAACATGGATGTTGCATATGCCTTGCTATTTAGTCAACATTTTTTTGCAGTCCTTTTTTATAACCATAAGCTTGTGTTATCTATTGTCGAATGCCTTTTTAAATTTTATTCAGCAGAAGTACTGAGCCTCTATAAATTATATCAGTTAATTTTAGATAGATAATGAATTTATACGTTTCAAAAGACAGATGGTACTATGATCCATTTATTCTACATTTAACATGAATCATATATGTATAATTATATATGATTAAAATAAAATATAAAATATCTACTAAACAATATAGGTAAATAACAATAATACAAAATATGATAGTCATGAATGAATAATGAAATAAAATATAAAATATGGGCTATTGAACTGTATATTTTATTGTTTATAAATCGAGATATAGCCAGACTAACAAACATCACTTGAGTTTTATAGATAAATAGGCCGATTTTCAAATTATACTGTTTAAAAATACATATGATAATGCTTACAATATTACTAAAGTTACTTATAAAAACAAAAAAAGAATACAAATTATTGAAGGACCTTGATCAAATGACGGGAAGTAGATTATTTTGTTTAATGTAATTGCTGGTAATAAACTTTTCGTTCAGGTACTGTCGCTTCTCTAACCATGCGTATAAAAATCCCGTGTGACTCTGTACGTTTGCGCTAATGTCCGAAACCATTGAACCGATGTAATTTTGTAGATATCTATTGTTAGGTCCAACTTAAAAGATCGTATATTTTTTTATCTCAATTGATAATCTCATTTCTTATTGCAAAATCAATGTTTTCTTATAGCACAACACTTAGTCGCACAAACATCGTGGTACGGGATTTTGACATAAGTATATGATTTGACATAATAACCGCGGCAACGCGTCGTCGGGTCAACTAGTAGTTGTAGTACAAGTTACATATACATACACAAATTTATATTTACCAGACTGTTTGCCTCATCGCTTTATATAAATTTGCTTATTTATTGAAAAATTAAATTATGTAAGACTTAAAAGCATTTATCGGAAAATCGAGAGAGGTGTTCTTAAAAATAGACAAATGATTATTGGATACAATTATATTAACTATATGAAGAATAAAATATTTGAATATTAATTTAATACATAGGTTTATAAATTTATAATATGGAAACAATAGGTTTAGAATACTAGGTATGTTACGAGATTTTTACAGTACTGTTAAACTTTGCAATATCTTTAACAAATGTGTATCTTTTTTTGAAAGTTAAAAAACTGTCTCAGAACCTCACATAAGTATATTATCATAATATCACTAACAGTATGCTAATTATTAATTGCATATACTTATTTATTTCACAATTTCTTAGTAGTTAAACATTGTGTTAACACAAAAAAATTCTGCGTAGCATACGCAAGCAAATGTGCCAGACATATCGCTCGCTCTATTTTAAATTTGTGCAACTGAATAAAAAACTACATACAAGCAATGTATAAGAAATTATTTCTAAAATACTTTAAAAATTTTGTGATATGTAAACTTAAATATTTTTAGGATCTTCAAAAAAGACTTTAAAACAAGAGTATAATATAAAATATAGATGTTTATATAGATTTAAAACCAAACAACTGTAATAAATAAATCAGGCATTTTGATCTCGATTCATTCATCATACTAGAACAAGAACTTCGTTCTTATTGTATTGTATTGAAGTATTGATGTTAATGTATGTTACATTGAAAATCATTAAGAGTTTACCAGGTCATATTTTAAGCAACAGTAGTTAGATTCACTTAACTAAATTTAAAAGATTTTTATATGATGATTACTAAATTTAAATGATGATATTTGATTTGCACAAATGATTTAAAATATTATTATTGGTTAGTGCCGTTAGAAGTACGTAGCTGGCGATTTTAGTGCATAAAATTACGTATTTTTCGTGGAAGGTAACCTTGAAGTGTACCTTTTATATCAAAGTATTCTTAAAATGAATTTTATGACTTTGTTGAGAAGTTGTGCATATCATAAAATTTTACTTCAAATATTTAATAACTAAGCAATAATGGGTAGCGCTTAATTGGTATTAAACATTAATTGTATTGCAAAAAAATATTTAAATTGATCATAATTCATTTAAAATAATGGAATACAGATCCTTTCGCGAAATGTTTGCCTATGTGTTCTAGACCCTAAGAGTAATAATAATACTTTTTTTCCATATTAAGTACTAGGTTCTTACATCTGGCACATACTTTTAAATAAAATAATAAAACGATATAAATAACAAAATAATAAATTCCTAATAATATGTTTTCCTGAGAATTTTGTGTTCAAATATCATGCTAAAGAATACAGTCGTCACTTTTATTATAATGTGATAGGAATAGATAGTGCAATTTAGAGTTAACAATCTTAAATGCTATATTGGTATTGTACACTCGCCGGATAATCTAGAATTTCAGATTTTATAATAACTCATGTCCTTAACACTGCTCAGGAAGGATTTAAATAATTTCAATGCATTTTATAGGCTTATTTCTATAATTATTGAAGAAATATGGTCGAAAAAATCAGTAAAAACATATTATTATTTAATCTGAAGACTGTTATACACCAGTCCCTTTGTCTGACACATCCATATTAAGATTTCATCATGGAGTCGCAAAATGCACCTCCCATTTCTATCACTGATTTTAATACACACGTTTTAGTGGAATGTTTCAGTCTTCTCCAGTACTTTGAGTACAAGACAACATATAAGCAATAATATGTGGTTTGTATTTTTAATACAAAATAATAGATAAACAGAAATCCAGTTTCTTGTGCTTCAGCTACTACTGAGAACTATTTGGGTTTCTTTTCTTTTTCTTCATCTTTTTTTTTAGAAATTAATGAGTGTTTGGCTTTTTTCAAATGTTTTTTCACTTTATCCTTCACTTTCGTTTTTTTGCCGGGTGTTATGGCTTCTGCGGATTTCATAGATGAGCTGTTTGAATCACTATTCCTTTGAGCTGAAATATTGCACAACATGTTTTAATCTCTTAATGCTTTGCCTACAACAGGTTTTTTTTGTATTATTATACTGTAGCTGTTATTACCTTTTCATGATAATATTATATGTATTTTGTAATGTTTGAAGGCTCTGCCAATAACAGTATATGAAAATAAACTTAAAAAAATATTACTGAAGGATGTTTTAGTGCAAAGTCATTGTTTTTATAGGACAACACTCATTCCAATAAACATCATGCCACAGCAATTTGTACATACATGTATAAGATTAAATTATTAACACACAACAACGCGTGGTTGAGTCGAATTAGTGACTATTTAATTTTTTTAAATCTTAGTTTCATTTCATTAACATCTATTTGTCAATTAGGTATCTTATGACTTTTACACATACATAAAATTTTAAAGAACCCCTATAAAAATTACGATTGTCGCAAAATGTTAGTTTATTTGATTTTGATCGACAGAGGACACATAAGCTACGTCTTTATTATTATCATATAATAAAAGTTCTGCAAGGACTACTTGCTAATACTGCAGTTGTCCTGATGTTAAGAAGTCGCTGCAAAAACTGGTTCGACGCTATATATCTTAAATAGCACTGAAGTTCTGCTTTTGATTTGTCATAGAATGAAGAAGGTTAGTATAGGTAAATTGGAGGGCAGAAGGTTTGCCTTTAGTCGAGTGTTCACCAGAAGCGCTATCTATGGTCGGATTACCTCTCTTAGTGGCGATAGAGGTGGCGATGGCGATGTCCTCCTGACGCTCGCGGCGCCGCTCGGCGTCCAGCTGCTGCACCAGCTCGTCGCGCAGCCGCACCAGCTCCACCAGCCGGCACACCAGCAGCTCCTCGCGACTCTGCC
>DWGJ01003831.1:0-12644 GCA_018246895.1 Aspitha aspitha aspitha | reverse complement strand
GACTGTCTTACCGACGTTGACAGCCATGCGCCATTTGTCCAGCCACTCTGGCAGCAGGTCGAGCAGGCGCTGCATCCACTTTAATATAAAAGTAACAAAAAGGCGTCCTCAATGTTAAAAACATTCCCTTCCAGACAACCTTTATAGTTTTTTCAAACTACGTATGCATCTATCTATTACATAAAGCATCTAACCATCTAAAAAACTTGAATATGATTAATATAAATATAGTAAACAATGACTATTGTAGTGTTTATACATTTGGGAGTAATTGATCTGTTACAATGCTATGTGACAGCCTTCAAAGGATGGTCGCGTTAAACAACCTTGTGATTATTTTTGCGATTCTACTAGTCGAGCGCGACCGGCGTGGTTTTTTTTGTAGCTATGCGACTTAGCTTCACGAAAGTGCTTGTCTAATCTAGATCAAATAAATGATTGCACTGAAAAGTGAAAACCAGCGGTCGTAGTCCGATTTGCCAAAAGTTGAGTGCGCGACTATTTTCTCCAGTGCACTGGCAATATTTGGCAAAATCTTTTATATTTTTAATTCAAAAATTTGTTGTTTAAAATGTATCCAATAAATTTTTTCATTCATTATTACTGTACACACTATGCGAAATGAACGCTTTATTTTTATATACTTCTGTAAAATTAGATTAAATGTTTTATAAAGTTTCTTTACATGTTAGAATATCTTGTGCTATAGATGTGAATTTTGCAAAATAGTATTAAATATTCAGTTGATATATGAACGTTTTATTGCATCAGGAATCGAATCCGCCATAGCAGCAGAAATAGAAATATTAGTAGATACGTGAGCAGCTTATTTTGTTAATGCATATTATGCACAAGAATGTAGAAAAAATGAAAAATTTCTTTGTGTTCAACTTTACCTATCTGCTTATCATTGTTTCCGATGGATGAGCGTGTATTATTATGAAGGGTTTTATTTAATGTATCCTCTATGCTCATAAAAGATAGTATTTAAGTACCTACTACCTACTACTACTAGCTATTTAAGTACCTACTATATTATATAGTTTGGTCACAACATAATATTTTAATCGTGAGTTTTCATTTTTTTAATAATGTTATAAGTGCAAGAAAAAACGGTAATCCATCCATTCATATTATATGCGTTTTGAGACAATTAAATTTCGTTTTTTTGTCGGCTGTATAAGAAATAAATGCCTACTAACAAACATACTATGGTTAGCTTTATAACAAGTCAATAAAATGAAACGATGGGCACCGTTCTTGGAATGATATTATTATTGTTATAACCGGAAATCGTTACAATACTTACGTCTATACATAAATATTCCAACCCATTGATATTAAATGTTCATACCGTACATTTATATGTCAATCCATTCCTTATTCATATCGAGTAAGTGTGAATGAATTAGCTGCGACTGGAATGTACGAGTACGCAGTGATACTATGTGCACATATTGTATAGTACAAGGAAAATAGAGCTTAACATTAGTACCTTAAAACTGTACATAACATGTTTAGGTTGAGGTATTATGGTTTCTATATATGCGTGCAATCACGTTTATACGTATGTAGAAGAAACTATACATTTTAGTGTGTAAAACTACATATTACTCTCCTCTCGCTACTAACAGATATTTCTTTCTGCCATTTGATTCGTTTATATTTTTCTTTTCTTAACAAATCATTATCAAGCCACGCCAGCGAGGCCATGGTTAAAATTTATAATTTAAAATTTCACCATTATCGGATCCAAACGAGCATTAAGAACTCGGGCAAAACCAAAAGGTTGGCAACCTTAACTTCTGAGTAAGGCATGTTGTCGAGGTTGACGGGTAACCCTACAGATGACCGCGCAATTCGCGGGTTTTAAGGTCTTTGTCGCGCGCGAATGGAATTCGGAAACGTGACATTGAAACTTTCCGTGTTGTACCCAGATCAACTCGTGCCCCGCGGTCCGTGCAGCTTGGGATTGTGACCAAAATTATAAACATGTGACAGAAGTTTCGTTCTTTCAGTTACTGCTATGCTGTGGCTATTATGTAAGTATCTAAATATTTTATTTGATATACACCGGTGTACTAAAAATCTAAAGGTTACACTTTCTAGTATGAGAAGTCTAATAGTCTCGTTATTACTAATATTAGACTATTAGTAATAACGATATAATATTAGACTAAATTCAATGAACTCTCATTACACAGAGTACATACACTCAAGTACAAGTATGTGTTGTAAAGCCCGTAAATGGTCCGTGTCATAACTCTGCTCAGGCATTAGATGTTTCCAGGAAAGCCAGGGCACTCCGGTGATTCCTACATTATGAAGAAGACCGGAAATTCTTATTTACGTACAAGGGCAGTAGGTTACTACCTTTTTTATTGTGGAAACCATGTGGTAGTATCACAATAAATGTCGTTTATCGCGTTCCTATAAGTAATAAAATTTTGTTTCAGCTCATGTAAAACTTGGTAGTACTAGGTGTAACGTTTGCAAGTCTGTATATTATTCGTTTAAAGGATTCTTTTCAGTATAAAATTCCCTTTTTAGTGCATTCCGCGAGGTAGCGAGTTACTATTAGAATCCTTACTTGCCTAAGTGAGACCAGGGTTGCATACAATTAAATAATATATCGTAAGGTACACTTTGAAAATGTTACGAATCCGTAAAATTCTATGTTTGTTTGTCCTTAAAGGAAAGTTGATCATTGCACTGAAATGTCTGTTTCGTTTGACCGCGTTTCGGGGACGAGCACTGTCATCGCGTGAGTAAACAAATAGCCATAAAGGAATACGAAATAGAAATACAAATATTTACGTTACAAAAAGTAAACCAATTTACAATAACTGCGTATACTCTGAACGAACAGAAGGAAATTGGAAAGGCAGCAAGATGTTATTCTTTTTACCTTCTTCGATTTTATATCATTTCTCGTTTGTATATTACCGATGAGTCCGAGTGAACAAACCATATGCGCTTATACTTGAAGGCTGTTCCATTGAGTAAATTCTTCAGATGGTGAAATCATTCTTTTAATAATATTAATATCTTGGGACAACTCACAGGGACCATCAATTCCGAATTAGGGAGCGACTGTTCTGTTATAGTAACAAATATTCATTTTGTCTGGCGTTGGAATCGAACCCACAACTCCTTGTTCAGTAGTCACGGTCACTGACTACTGCACCACTGTGCTATTCAATATTAGACAATTTAGGTATGTCATGTTTTTAATTTATTAAATGCACAAAAGTTACATGGACAGGTGCCTCATTTATTATATTGTTGACTAAATTTGTAGTTGGTTACTACAGCCTGCCAAATTTGGATAACTAGGCTTGGCTTGTTTGCCTTACTTTTGGAGTTTGGCTTAGACCAAATTAGACACACTGTTTGTGTTGCTTGAATACATGACTAAGTCAGTCCAAACAAGTGGTAAGGTATATCTACTAATAATTTTAATTATTTATAAAATTTCGAAATGAAATTCCCAATTATTCTATTTTGTTTTTGATGATAACTTTAATTTAATCAATGATTTGCAAGAATGTACAAGATACATAAGATTGTAAATTATAATTATTTGGGAATTTCAAACAATGTGTTTCTCACTATTTCCTACAAAATTTAATCGTCAATTTTATCTGCAATGTTTAAACATTCATTGAATTAATACGAAAACAAGTAGACATTTTATTTCAATTGTAACGAATCTTAAATTAGTATTGAAATAAATAAGAGGTGTAATCGCTTGACATGTTACAAAATTGTTTTTCCCACGAAGTATACACATTTAAGGCAACCAATTAATGTGGTCTCCTATCACCAAGGTCTTTTTAGATTTTCCTTAGAAAGGGAAAACGGGGGAAGGTCTCACGACGCTGGCCGCGCATAATAGAGACGACACGACTAAACAACTTGTCAAAGCTTATGTAATCGTACTTGTAAAGTTGCTGGAGGTAACGAAATGTTTGGCTCGTATATTGGCAAGTCTCCTAAACTAACGATACTTCCTACATTTCCTACATTAATTTATGCCAACTTGTGATAATACGAAGCTTTTTGTGAACCTATCTTACGTATGTATATTGAGAGTACAGTCGGAGTTTCAATCGAAAAATATTACTATGATACCTTGCAGTATGCCATCAAAAAGTATTTGTGGTCTTATGTTTATACCTGTTCCTAATCATACTTATGTCTAAACAATATTAAATTCTCATCATATGATTAGGATTTAATTTTGAAAATTAAACAAAAGGGGGGAGACAGTCAGTTTGCTCGATAAAACATTATTAATTCAAAGGATTTTATAATTATTCATCATAACATATTAGTAATAATATTTTTTGCCGCCATACCGTATAGGTTATAGTCTTGTATTTACTCGTTGTAAAGTATTCCGAGCAAAATAGATTTATGGAACTACACGAAATAAATATGAAACTATTTTACTTGCTTTTACCTATACTCTTTCCATAACAAAACAATTAAGTATTCAAATTCATGCTTAGCTTACCCGTACGCTCTAGTGGGTATTACTTAACCTGTCATTCCCGTCAAGTGTACCACCTACTTATACAGTGGCACGGATTTGTAATATCTATGTTGATTTAACCCCATTCCTGCTTACCGAGTGTTCAAGTGTTTGTTTTAAATATCAGTACAATGTACACAGTTTTGCACTTTTCAACGCTTTTAATAGTAATTTGCTAAATGGATTTTGGAGTGTGGTAAGATAAACAATTAGATTATTTAACATTCTAGCACAATATTGGACGGTGTTAAGGAAACACTCCGTCTATTTATTTTTGTTAAAAATGTCAAATAATCTTATTTATTCCAATCCAATCGTAATGGAAATTTCTTTAAGGGACGGTGCATTTTCCTACCGGAATTAAATTCTTGAACAGGTACTATTTAATCTTAAGTAGGTATAAACCGTAGTGACCATCGCTTAACATTGTTAGGGCGTGTAACTGTTTCAAATATCACCGTGAATACCGCGTACGTGAATAATAATAATTATTACGAACCTTCCAGAAGATCTTGACGTGATGAAGATTGTTGTAACGATGAACGAACAACATTTTTATAAAAGGAAACTTGTACGTTATTCATATGTTTAAGCAAGCTTTGCACCGCAATTCGCTGTGTGGAATTGCTATTAATAATAAGATTTTCACAAGAAAGGAGATTTTTCTTTTCAAGTATGTTGACATTTTCGTTTAAGAAGATGAATTGCAAAATTTTTCCTTTGTAGACAAAACTTTTGGAATATACGATGATAGTAGATACTTTTTTAATTAAACTTTCACAGTTCTATAGTTACGTAACTTCCAGAAATTGTTTCATGAAACAATCGTATCGTCGAAGAATTGGATAGATGTTTTGGAAATTGATTAATTCAAGTACATATATTAAATATTGGAAATGTGTAGGAATTACATATTACTTTTTTCATTTCTTGTAACGCTGCTTTTATTAATTTTTGAATATACCTAACGTTACAAATAAGTTTGAAGAACAAATTTTTAATTTACCACGGTTCTACTTGACCTGTGCATCATACCGACGTATGTGTATATCTATTTGTATATGTTTATTTATGAGGCATTCCAACTTAAAGCCAGCGCTCAGCAGAAACAACCCATCTTTGACTAAATTTAAAAGACCTTCAGTTTTGTTTGCAGATGTTCATGGATTTCTTTGACCAATTATCGTCAGATGGTTTTCACGCCTGTTTGCTTCAGCTGAAATAAAAAAATAAATTCCAAAACTTAATGTAATGTCATTCTCTTTGCATTTATTCTATTGACTGAGTTTGCGAGGAATTAGTACATTATACACATACAATATGTATTTACACTATTTAACATTGATTGGTTTTACATTATATGGTCATACTAAAAATATAGTAACTGAATTATTGTGAAATTGTGTGAATATTAAATAGAATTTCTTTGGTTTACAAAATCTCCGTTGTATCGTACAATTGATTTCCAGTACCAACGATATTTCATGGCAATTTGTAAAGAAACGTATTTCATTGTAATTGGAAACAATACGTGTAGGGCTGAGTGAAGGGTCCGCTGACATTTGGACCTGTTGCATCACCGCGGGCGCTGCTGATCGCACTGTATGTAATTTTATTACTATTCGTATAATACAAAAATATTGATTTTCTTTGCGCTATGCGGCCGCTTACCACACACGAAGAGTATTACAAAGTTAGGAAAGAATTAGTATAGAGATGATACTCCTCACTGTAACCTGAATAGCTTCCACAACATCGTTCGTGCCTTATTTCATCGTTTTGCCACCCAGTTCGAATACCACAGTGTAACATAGATACCAATTCCAATTATCATTTTTCCGTCATCATGAACACCAAGCCTTATGTTGTTTCATTATTGAACACGGTACGGTAATATTTCTCAGCCCTTTTATTATAAAGCAAAACAGATCTCCAGCGGATTAACTTGGACAGTTACAGAAATCTGGAAGCTTTGTACTTTTACTACAGTTATAGAAGATGTGTGTAGACAACTATACTACTATATTGCTACTAGAAATGCTGTTCTGTTTACTATCTACCAAAGATTTTTCACGAAAAATGTATCCAGTTCGGCTTACACAAAGCTAAATTTATATGTAAATTTATTCGTACTGACTTTTACTATATGTATGTCCCGTTGTGATGCGTCCGAATCTCCGAATATTTATTTAAATCTCCTAAAGTTGACATCTAACCTTGTTATTGCTAAACGTAGCAACAAAATATGATCCTATTTACTATAACATCTACGTTAATCCATCGACAACAATATTATAGCTACAATAGATTTATTATGTGCACGTTGAACAGCACAATGTTATTTTAATGCGCTTTAATCAAACGATCTAGTTATACAATGTACGCGGCGTGCCAGCGTGCGCTATTTGTCATTAAACCTGTGTGGTCGTAAACAGGTGTAATGATCCGCTCACAATAGAGTCGTGATGGTGATGTTACGAGCTATTGATTGATTGAACAAAACAAACAGGAGACAGAAACGCGCAGAAAAAAGTTCTTGCTTGTAGTTTGAATCCTAGAACTTTTTTTATTTAGGTACTGTTGAAAATAGGTACTGTAATCCTAATAAAAGTTATGGGTAAATACCTATATTGTCTAATTTATAATTGGAATTCATCGAACACGATGATATTTTTTGTAACATATTAAAGAAAATAAAATATATTAACAATTGTGCTATTATATTATACTTTTCTTTAGAGATATGACAATTTATTAGAGTCATTTGGTTTTAAATTAGAGAAATGAATCACACAATAATTTAAAGATGTTGAGTAAATAAAATAAAAAATTGCTTAGTTTATCTTGTTTTAGTCAATGACTAAAACTGTCTTGTTTGTCATTAAAGCTATGTATTGCAATCTTTTGTGTCCCAATGCTGGGCATGGCAAGCTCGAGAACCAAAAAGAAGAAGACATGACTGGACTATATTCTTAGTAATAAATAAAGCTTACTCAATCGTCTTCAAACAGTTGCTCAAAAACAAAACGCCTAATTTGGTGCAAGCTGAAGAGTTCGATTTCCTAGAGCATCCCGCTTCGGTGCGCCATTTTTTTCATAATAAAGCCCATAAATATTGATTCCACAAACCCTATTGTGCGATCGAAGACTCATGAATTATTTATGGAACCGGAATCTGATATCGACGAGTTTGGCAAGATTTCGAAAACAGATTGGGCACTTACAATCGTTTGGCCAGCATACATAATGAAAGTGTGGTTTACGATTTATTGTCGAATTTTGAAGCTAGCATACAGATTGCAATTTACCGGACAAAGATAAATATAATTCAGAGATTACTAGTTAGACAGATGATGAGATTTTCATGCCCTGCAATAACAGTGACACGTAAATGGGCTGTAAAAGTGACAAAGCTCCTGACGTTTGTTATCTATGTATATATGTATGTATCACAACAGAACTTACAGAACGCGTTTCAGCGTTTCATTTAATTCCATACTAAAACCGCGCTTTAAAAGGTCTACAGACATACATATATGCCCATATGCATATCGCATTCAATGTACGTTTATATCAAATAGTTAATATTCGCACACTAGCTATCATCGCCCTCTAAAAGGTTTATGATATCGTACTTGGAATCACAAACATTGAAATGTTCTATGTTATTTGGATTATGTCTGTTCTCTTGTGGGTTTTATTATTTTTATAAATGTCATTTCATTTTTACGTATGTATGTACATATAGGTATTATATCTATCTGTAACACGAATTTTTCAAAATATTGCATCTTATAATATCGTTTTCTGGTCCTTCTAGTCATGTCAAACTAGTGATAATGTATATTTTGATTAATATCAAATATATATATTTGTGAATAAGAATTTGGAAGGTTTCCGTATCGTGCTGTATAAATAACATTTTATTTTTGATAACAAATGTTACCTTCAACGATTAGTTTCAATGTTTGCTTGTTTTAACTATGAAACGGTTACTAAATTCACACTACTGCAGCCTTCACGGTCAATTTGTTGCCGGCTCGTACATTTATTGTTGCGTACATATCTCAGGAGGATACCGAACAGTGAATAATTCTTTGTTTTGTTGCGACAGATGGACTTTGGTGAAATTCCCACGCAAATCAATTTGAAAAACGGTACGATAGGTTTATTTATGGTGAAAATGAAGGAAAAGAACAAACGGAACTTGCGTGACTTAAGGGATTAGTGCCCTTGGACGTTTAAACCCTATTGCGTCATAAACGAAATGCAGATTTTACAGTTATACTTGTACCTACATCGTTTTCTACCGTACACGTTCTATCGATGACAATCATAATTAGTTAATGTGATTTCACTGTTTCAATTGAACATGATTTATCGATAGATCTGTATAATAAGAGTTATATTAAGGCTTTGCCACCAATAAGTTTAGTGTGTTGCGTCAGGCTTCTCTGGGGGTACACCCACGCAAGCCACGGTGAGAATGAAAACCAGTCGTAATAGGAACATGTCTGGACCGACGATCTTATAGTTACAGCTTAACATTCTTCGACTGATTACAAAACGGTTTTGTAATAGACAGCGATATGCCCACTTGTTTGATAGACCTGTTAAAATATCTATTGATTGATTGTCGCCTCGCAGCTCGATATCTTGATAAGATGTTATTGTCTGCCTATATTGGACAAGTTATTCAAATGTGGAGTGACATATGTATGTGAGGATCGTATATGAATACGTTAATTTTTCATTGCAGTATATTTATCTTATCAAATTATTTCGTTAATTATAATATCGATTGACAAGTCCACATAACAACTTCAAGAGTTTGAATTCGAAAAATAATTATGTACTAGACGTTTTGTGTAATCTTTTGATACATGTGGCGAATTTAAAGGCTGTCTAAAGGCGTTGGTCACTAATTAATATAACCATTGAGAGTTGAACCCTATTTGCTATCAATTATTTTTAAAAACAGCTCAAAGCGCAAAGGGAAATAAGTTTAATTGATGCTGTCTCTTGAGCTTTATAGATTAAGTAAATGAAAAAAATATGTAAAATATAAAGTAGACGTTTATTATTTACATATTGCCAACAAGTTGTGAATGGGAGTGGCATGGATACAAAGTGACCGAACTACTTTAAATATAAATAAAGATAATAATATGCAAATGCAGTGATATAAAATAGTGTTTTTGTGAATGTCTATAGAAATTCCATTTCGTTCTAGGTGGACAGCAGGCCCGTTTGCATATATATGTATACATGTATTACGATGTTTAAAATATTCTGCAATTTTAATATACCACAAAGAGAATGTAGCTATAAGCGAATTGAAATAAAACACAGTTTTAGTAGAAAATGTTTTTTTTATTAACTTAAAATCTAATGAATGGTCGAAGTTAATATCGTCGACCGCGAACACCAACAATCAAAAGAGCCATTGCATTACCGGTTCTCTCGTTTTTTTTATTCGCCTTTCTCGAGTAACATCAGTTTCACAAGGGAAAATTAATTTCACATTTTACACGTGCGATATTTATTGTGGACAAAGTGTAGAGATAAATAATAAATAAATGATATTTTTTTTTTATTATCTCATACTTATTAAGGCCATTTACTGTTGGTACATTTAAGGCACGACTCTTCTCTCTTGAGTAGTTCAATGTCCTAGTGTACCATGCTGAGCACGGGTGGAATGGCACACTTCGTATACAGGAGATTATGGAGAGCTCAGGTTTCTTCATGGTGTTTTCCTTTACCTCTATAGCGGGTGACATTTAAAAAAGAAAAGGTATACTCTGTCAAGTATAAGGTGAGAATTTGAAAGATAATGAACTCCAGATCTCTAGACTGGGTTGCAGAATTAAAATCGCTAAGCCCTTGAAAGCCACTTGAAAACATGTCCGTAATAATATGAAGCATTTATTATTGGAAGTGCTTCCAAAATCAGAAATTCTATGTTCATACGATGTCTTCCAGTACCAGTCAAAAATATTAAAATGAACCTTATCGACCTGTTTTAAGACTGTTTTTCTTATATTAAATGCAAAGATACAATTATAAATTGAAGAAAGTATTATGTGCGTCTGCAAGTTTCCTTTCTTGATGTGAGGGAGGTCAAGTGACTATTGAGTCATTGGTTCTGAGGTCTTGTATGGGAAGGCTGTTCGTGGTTTCTCCGTGTCCAAATTTATAAGGTTTTGTTTGTAATCATTGACACAGTAATTGTAGTACATATAATTAGGCGAGAATGCCACAGATAAGACAGTTAATAGGATGCTTAATATGCTAATACATACAACATACTAACTTCGATGCCTCCTTAAAACTGATTAATCATAACGGATTCTTTACTTATAATAAATAAAAATACAAAACAGCAATGAATAAGAAATAAAAAAAAATGCTTGTTACCCTAACGACTGATAAAAATATCGAATTGTCGAGTTTGTCTCAGAAAATCTATTGCGATTTAGTCTAGAACAAAATTAATTTCCGACTTTGTTACTGAGCAATTATTTTTCTAAATACTATTCCGTTAGGAATATTTTAGTAATAGTTCACCAAAAGAAGTAACCAGTTCAATGAGATGTAAATTTTAAATGTAAGATTAAATAGTATAAAACCCTGTGGTACCCACTTGACTTGTATAATTATACGTTAATTAAGTGCTCTGAGGCTTAAGGCGACGTGAGGGCATTATTTGGCAACGGCGCTAATGAAAGAGGATGTGACACGAGTAGGGTGTTGCAAAAATGAGAAGAAACCTCATACCGGCGTTCAAGTTTATTTAATTTCAAACTACGCGCCAGCTAATTAATGAGCAACATAATCTAATCGCTTGTTTAGAATATTGTTTCAGACTTGTAGTTAGAAATATGAATTATTATTATAACATCACGCCATATTCCTAAACAGTAAGGTTAGGCAAAGAGTACTGACAGTCAAATATCTCAATTATTAAGCCCACGCGCTTTTTCTATATTCATCTTTTCATTTAAGATAAGTAATAACCTGAAGCTAGTAAACGACTTTCTTTACAAGAACGAAAACAAATTCTCAATACGCATTTATACATATATGTACAATCATACGAAAACAGAATATTTTTAAATGTTTTTGCGCGGTCTAAATTTAGAAATTCTTAAAGTTTGTAACGACATGATGTGGCGTGTTGTTCGTTCGCCATTCCGGTTTTAAGGATTCTTAGGTGCGCCTATCTGCTTGTAGTAAAAATACCGGTGACAGAATATTATCACGTTCGTACAGGCTACACAAATTATGACTACTTCATGCATAACCATAGAAAACAGAGAAGAGAAATGAAATGATTAATTTTTACTGTCCCATAATATCAGTTTGGTAACGGGGTAGGCAGAGAGTATCGAGTGGTCAATATATTTATTTTTACAGACCTGACGTGCTTCTTCTAAATTCATCATCTATACTAATATTATAAAGCTGAACAGTTTGTTTTGTTGAACGCGCTAATCTCAGGAACTATTGGTTCAAATTGAAAATTTATTTTTGTGTCGAATAGTCCATTCATCGAGGAAGGCTATATAACATCACGCTATAACCAATAGGAGTGTAGTAGTAATGAGAAATGTTGCAAAAACGGGAAAATATTGATTTCGACGCGAGCGAAGCTGCGGACACAGCTAGTTTCCTATATACATACATACATACACGCCGGTTTTGGAGACATTAGCCTCTGCCCTCTGTGTGTTATCTAGTATTTATAGTATAGTAGTATACCTATTTCGTCCAGATTTTTCATATTGGTTTCTTAATTCCAATGGCAATTTAATTCACATTTTGAGGGGTTTAATAACTACCGTTGCGCGTTAAATTGATACTCTATCATCTATGTATCATGTTGGTAAAATTTGTTCCACCCGTAGATATACAGAACTACAACCCTATATGCTCTTATATTATATATGATAACAAGCTTTTTAAGACGATTTGTCAAATCATTTTTAGTTTTATGTTTACTTTTCTGTGTAAATACTTGTTTATTTCCATTTCAGAGATTTAAAAAATTCGTCAAGAAAGTCCTCTGTAGAAAAGCGTATTATGAAACCAAGGACTATTTATG
>DWGJ01003830.1:0-12646 GCA_018246895.1 Aspitha aspitha aspitha | reverse complement strand
ATAAGAATTAGTTGGTGACTATTCTTTAGTAACAGGACTGCAGGAATGGGAATGTTAGTAATATTAGCCTAGTTAGTGTTTGTTAATTCTAGGTGCAGTTAGTAAGTGTTAGTAGTATCAGGAGTCGGTCACATATGCGTTGCTACTCTTGAGGACTAAGATGGTTGCCTCTCGTATACAAGTGGACCGGCAGCCACACTCTTCGGACCGAAAAGTTTAAGACAGTTTAAGTTGTTTAAGAAAGTACTGTTGATAAAAAGGTCGATTTAAATTAACGGTCGTGTTAACAATCGCGAACTAACCGCTTTGAAACAAATTACTTTGAGTCACGTGAAATGTTTTGCAATTCGCGTGTGCATATACTGAACTTTGACTTTAAAATTTTTCTACAAATTAGTAGAATTGTTCATTATGCGTGATTAATTTCCTTTTGTAGCGTAGTGCATTATTAATTGATAAATACTTAACCTAAGTATATTTCGCAATCTCCTATCTTACCTTCGTCAATCAACGTATTAACGTAAATAGTTGACTTGTTTTGTTTGTAACTAAACTAAATGTTAACTCAGAGCGGTATTACTTAATTTGTGGATTATTTATTAATATATAGATAACTGCTCCTCGATTGTCAAGAGTCTTGAGTACAGTGATGAATGTACAGAATCACGTCAAGTCTGTAAAGATAAATATTTATCAGTCGGTGCATTTTTCCTACCTCGTTAGTGACCTGGCGTGATGATATAATAATAATCGATAATTGCTTTTTAGTTCCAACCTTACAGACAGGTTTTTCACTATGGCTATGCCAAAATATACCTATTCAATTTTCAAATATTACTTAATCACATATGACTTTATCTTAATAGTTCTCTGCATATGTAATAAAGGGTGAATTAAGTTGAGATAGCTTTGACCTTCGTGATCTCCCGTCGGCTATAGCGGGGTCGCGGCCGTCGGACGACCGATACGGCTAGTTCAGACCTATCCCGAAATACGAGTTAAGCCGCTTAATCTCTAATCGTGATATCTACTGAAGTACGGGCACATTTCGAAGTAGCTCTGTTACAAAGGTCAATGACCGGCGACTGATTGCCAAATTCAGAACGGTATTACACCAGATCTGTATTACGTAAGGACAGAGGGTAACTAACCCTTATCTAAACTAAGTCGGAAACTCGATAATTCACGATTTGAACTCAGTTGTTATCATGCAATACATTCAAGATGAACCCGTCATAAAAACAGAATCGTTAATTACGAAAACATTAAATGAAAGCACAATTTGCATACATTTATCAGAAGCGCTCAAAGTTTATGCAGCGGCATAATATCTGCCAAAATGAGCTTGAATGGACGTTATTAGCACATTGTTTATGACTTTCCGTGTTTCATCGATGGATTCACTGCGATAAAAATTAAAACTGGAGAGTTTGGTAACTTCTAATCAGCCGTTAGACTTGCCAATTGATCGACAATATAGGATCGATAAACTAATGGGTTATAGCCATCAAACACGTATTTTAATAGTGATAATTTTCCTGTCATTGACCGCTTTGGGCAAGTGCCCAGGGTGCGTGATCAATGGAGCCTTCTCGTTTCTGTTAGAAGACAAATAGATATCCATGCTAGTTTAATAAAGTTTTTTTATTTGTTTGAATGCGCTAATCTGGGATTACCACTGTTTTTAGTGTTTGTGACTTTTACATAGCTTATGCAAAAGGTTCCTTATTAATTGACGATAATGTTACCTCGTGAAGAATATTTCAACTTCGACGCGTACACAAGCAACTAATTGAATCAATCAGTAACGAAATAAAAAACTCGCACTCTTGAAAAGACTAGTGGCAATATTGTCCTTATTTAGAAGCAGAAAAGGGAACGTAAGCAATTTCAAACAAGTCAATGAGATTTCAACTTTATTTTCTTGGATATAAAGTTAAGATTCAATTGTAGCGGAATTTACTATCAGTTTTCGTCAAAGGTAAGTAGTTGTAGGAAACAGGAAGAAAGGAACCTCTTAGAGTGAAGAGAAAATTGGCTTGTTTTATTTTATTTGTTCCAACCACCTGTCAGTTTGTTTTGAAGTATTACAAGTGTTTGGAGTTGAAAATGGATGGTGATAATATTTTACACAATATTACAAAACGAAAGCAACAATTTACATCATATTTGACAGCTTAATGGGGACTGTAACCGCCAGAAAATCTCCATCTATCCGTTAAAGGCAGAAAAAAAATTATATGAAGGTCATTTATTATTAGATTTTTAAGCCCTTTATATTGTAGCACATATGAATCTATATATGTATAGGTTCATTGATACATTATAAGTATACAAATTTAAAGACGCCACTGTTTGACGGGGTAGGCAGAGTGCACTGTGTCAAACTTGTGGGTTCAATTCTAAAGGTGTTCCCCGACACGTATAATCGTGAACTTTTCAATCTAAGAGAGAGAATACAGAGAGAGCGAGAATAGAGAAGAGAAAGAAAGAGAATAGAGAAAAGAGAGGCGAGAAAATAAGCATTTGTTTGGTAAGTGTGCTACATCGTAGGTCATATCATCGCTTTCCATCAGGCGTGACATAACATGACACGCGCCCAAACATTTGGCGATTTAAACATAAAAAAAACTTGACAATCTTCTTCTACATTAATTACGCTCTTCATGCATAGTTCTTTCTCTGTTTTTCTAAAGTTAATACATGTGACCGCATAATATATGTGGATAAATATTTTAATCGATGTTCAACGTTTCCAATATGAAAATGTTGACATGTAGTCAGTTATATTTAATAAAGCTATCCGACTGCGTTCATTTGCAAACTGTTATGTCGATACATAGCTTCCGGGCTTCGGGTGGGAGTTGGTTGATTTTCCAAATTTTCAATAATATTAATGCTCGGTAATTAATTGGCAAATAATTGTTTTTAATTTAATGTGTACCTATTTGATGTGCGCAGGTGTATGATTGAACTGTTTAGTGGTTATAGAAGTTTTGTTATATTAGCGATGTATTATCGTATTCTGTTTGAACCCTCATCTTTTTCAAAATTCGTTCGAAGTGAATTCATTTGGTATAAGCTTGGATAGTTACATAATAATTTAAATTATATTGTTTGACTGAAGAAACATACAATGTACATTTTTTAATTTTTTATAACAAAAGATAAAAAGAGTTCGTTACTCATAAACATTTCAAGAAGATGTATGAGTCTTACCCCATTAACATTGTGTGCATAGTTTTTGTGTCTAGAACAGTTCATAAATTGTACTCAAGTGCCCATTGTTAATAGTGGCACCGCTTACCCGAAGCTGTGTTTGTCACATTAACTGCCACAATGTCATTTGCATCCACTAACTTTTGGCGCGCGAAGTGTCCAGTACAAAAACGACTGTAACTCGCTTTTGGGATGTTCTACATATATGAATAAATGGCATATGAGTTTGTTGTTAATTAAATAAATTGGCTTTGAAAAACAATTATGTTTCAACGTATTTATTGAACATTGTCACACAATCTTTGATATTTGTTCTTAAAACACGATATTTCTTGTTGAAGCAGTTTTTTCTAGCACGCAGACAACGACAAGTTTCAAACATATTCTACATATGTATAATAACGTGCTCTTGTCAATAACTCGTAAGATTCTTTATTCGACTTTGTGCCTCAAAATAATTTCCTCTAAATCCTTTCATTATACGTGTTTAGCTACTGTTACTCGCAACTGTATATATGTCACATTAACTGCCACTATGTCACTTGCATCCACTAACTTTTCGCCTGCAAGTTGTCGAGTGCTGAAAGTTAATGTTATTACGTCAAATTCACACTGAAATTATTAGATGTAATGCTCTATTATCTAAGCATTACAGTATAAATGTTACTGCATCTACTAAATAATTACTGCAAGCTAATATTGGAGATTACTTTTAAATATACGAGGATGTTTTGGGAGTAAAACAAATGCCATTATATTGTTATAATTAGTTAGTACTAATGACAACAACAGTACAGCATTTCGTGTATCTCCAATTTAATTTATTCAATCACAATTATAACATTTACTCCTAATGCTTTATACAAAATAATTTCACGAACCATTAATCATTCACGCCGACGTAAAATGTTAGTAGCGCAATCAGTTTATGTGTATTCCATTTGAGTTTCACTTCAACAGATAATAAACAAGAATGGATGAATATTAATATTTAGAACTAATTCGATATGCGCATCCTCAAAGCGAATATATCTCTTCAACAAAATGGACGTCATAAAAGACGGACCGTAAACAAAATTCTTGTGTTGTTCGCACATACTGTCGGTACTGCTGGTAAACATAGTATTGGATATTCCTTTAAGGAGATTACTTACTTTTTTTTTACTTTTTATATGTAACTGTTCCGGGTGGGAATCAAATCCAAGACCTGCGATTAGCCAGCGTCTCTAGCCATTCGCTAGAGATGCTAGAGACTTCTTATAATGTTGAAATTGAGTAAAATGTAATAAATAAGGGTACAGGAAATATGATATCAATTGTTATAAAAGATAAACATATCTTATTAAAAAAGTTTTCTGTGTGAAAACTGCCTAGTACCGGGTCTTTCTTTAAAACTAGAAAGGCCCGGAGTGTACTCAACATCGATGTACTAATGCGGATTTAAATTTGGCCGATGTTATTGGCGTTGTACGTATTTTATGACCGTGTGTATCATTTTCGTACGCTCATAAAACACACGATCCGAATTCATCTCGGGGTGAAATCGCATAAAATGTATTATCAAGGATAAATCCCTCCCTCAGTGGCATGATGTTAAGTGACTTTATGGTCTATAAACTTTCTTTTGAATAGCTACGTGATCCTTGCATCGAGTTAATTTCGTACGAGTGATGCTAATAAAATTATTTTATTACTCCCTGAGATGTTCATATTAGAATTTTTTCCAATGTCACTTGAAAAAGTGATATTAAAAAAAAGCAACCGACACGGAAAGCCCCGAAAATGTGTATCATCAAAATTAAAACAAAGTTTCTATAATCAAAATAAGTAAATTTTTGTTATTCAAATAATACGTACTAAATATAAATGCAGTACACATGAATATTTTGTTACTTTCTTAAAATGTAAATTTAAGGCAGTAAGGGCACATGACGGCACATGACGGCAAGAAAAGCGTCATGCCGTTGGCTAGCACGGCATACGAGTCAGTCTTAGTCCCGAGGTGCGCCAAGGTTGCATTCAAAAATTGAGGATACCTACTTGTAGCCTTAAAATAAATTCGTAGTTATTTCATGTTATCATTTACACATTCCAACTCGCAAAGGTCGGTTTGACAACCAGCGGATTAAAATCCGAGCCGAGCAGAGATCTTACTGATGAGTTCAGATTGCCTGTTTCAGCTCTGTATATTTGTGAACTGGTCTCTGTGAATTTCAGTGTGAATGTGTGAGATAAGCACTGTTATTATTTTATAAAGCCAGCCAGCTATGCTATAACAGACTTATCAAGACTGGTCCTGAATTCTGAGAGTTCATACATTATTTCAGCTACCAGATGAAACAGTGCAATCAGCAGTGATACTGCGGTAGGCTTTCCAGCTAAATTCGTGTACATTCATTTTTCTTTACTATCAGGTCGCCCGTCTGTCTGTTTGCTCGGGAATGTGTATTAGAATTAAACCTTGACTTCAGTCGCAGGGCTTCAAAGCAGCAAGGACACAACGATAAACGAGGTACAGTGACTGAGAGAACAGTCTCTTCAACGGTGTTGTATAAGCATTTAAAATTAAGTTATTTTAATGGCCCGTTCATTAGTACTATTAATAGAATTACGTAGCTAACGTAAATAGCGTAATAAACGGGAAAATCAGAACGAACTTACGCGTAGCATGGCAATGTGGCGAGCGCTGGAATCGCGGCGCGTAGCGAAGTATTAAGTTCGAACAGAGAAGAGTTTTAAATTAATCAGATTGAGTTGGCTCCGACCCGACTCTCGAAGTTAAGAACACCGCGGAACAAAACTCGTGTCTCGATTTCCCGCTAACTCGTTATAGACACTGGGGAATGTTTGGATTTACTCGGGTACAATTTAGTGTGTTTAATAATTCTGTCTATCTATACTGTCATATTTATTTGCAGTAGGAGTAGACAGAGACTAAGGATTTCCACCTTCTTCAAAGTTTTTCATAGGTTTGTCCGCTATAAGCACTGTTGACCTAGTCTTACTAACTTATATTTATGTGTAGCTCTGTGAAGTCTTCTTTTAGCGTTCATAATTTTGTGTAAAAAATGTAATCCTTAATTAGGAATTTAGTTATTACATTATTCATTGCACTGAAAAGAAAAATTACATTTGAATAGACAATATTAATCGTTTCGTACTTTGGAAGGTCATAATATGTAGAATGTTAAAGGCTTAGGCTGTGGGTATAAATTGTCTTCAGTATTAGGTAAGAATTAAAATAGTATTCCTTCCTTGATGCACTAATGTGATTCATAAATTTCGTTCGAATCAACATTAACGTTTCGATTCTCCCATTACATAAATGTATTGGCATCGAGAAAGCTTCGTAGAACGTAATACTGTGCTCAGTTCAAACGCTGACTTTTTAAATTAATCAGATTGCGTTGGCTCCGAGCTGTGGTTCGAGGTACAGCGCAATGGAAACAAACTCTTGTTTCGATTGCTCCGAACTTGTTATAGACATTGGCGGATTTATGTTACAACTTTCAGGTCAGTTTCTTGGACGCGGGTACATGAATTGGAATTTGGAATTGTTTGCAATATCATTGGTGGCGTATTGTATTTAATTCCATTGTTTCGTAGATTTCTTTCACTGATTTCTGTGTTACATAATTTTTTCTTTTCCTTCTTTTCTTGTCGATATTGTAACGCATCTTTTTTAATTGAAGAGAGTGGCGAACGAGCAGGCAGCAGTCACAAGTGACTTAAACAATATTTGCGACAATTTAGTAATATTGTCGAGACACTAGTGTCTAATGCGAAGACGATATTTAGAAGTACTTGCACATAAATATTTTTCTTTCATTACTCATGTTTGTGCTACTGATTCCCCCAGATATCGTTTTTAGACTGAATGAATGCTATATCCCGATTCCTTTGACAATCTTTCTTTGTTCGGTGGTATAAGAGGCATAGTACGCGTGTTCAGATTCCTCAAGTAAAAATCTCTATTGACTTTTCTTTTGCGACTCAAATATTGGACAGCTCGGCATTGTTCAAGTTTTTATATTTTGTCCAGTTGCCAAGGAGATAGAATTTTTAGGATTTTATCGAACATAATACTGCGTAGATTTGAGTACCATATATATTGAAAAATCTAGAAACGTTTATCCGTGATTTACGATTAAAGATTTTATTTTCTCAAAGAATATAAAATTCACTTACAGAGAAAATTAATACATAAATTACATATATTTGCCGTCTAGCGCAGCTTAAGCATATCTAAAGAAAAATATTAATTACAAAGTTCGGAACACAGTAAGCAGAAATTTGATTAAGGGATCGCTCTAGTTGTATATTTCTTCTCCTGGGGAGCAATAAATGTTACCTCTTAGGAATTGGCATGCTGGCCATACATCGTTAATTGATTTAATACAGAATGTGACCATTTAGGATTTTATTGACTGTTAGCCACAATCACCACTTACCTTACAAACATCACAGTATTCGAACTTAGCTGCGCCAGAGGCGGTCGGTAAATAAAATAAATTAATGGCCATTCTATCTGCGGGAACTTTCATAAGCAGCCCGAGGCGGCCAGCGAGTTTACGACTGTTAGCGAATTGAACTGACAGCTTAACATGAACCCTTCACTGTCAAACTATCGACAAAATGGTACTTACGTATTAACGGCGCCACCGCTACCGATTTAGAAAAACAATAAATTGATTTAACATTCGAGTATTCAGTTAGCTTTTAAAATCTAACTTTAAATATTAATGAGCGACATAAGTATTAAAGAGTCATAGTCCAAAGAGTATGCTTCGGAAATACGAGCACTCACTCTCATCTTCAGTGCGCACGTTCGGCGATACACGCGCATTGCACACACACATAAGATTATGCGGGTTGCGTTGATAAATATGTAGCACAGATACGGGATAATTAGGTTATATACTAGCCAATAATAATAAGCATAGACATATCGACGTTCAACTAGAACGTAAAGCAAATACAGTAAGCCTTTGCGTTCAGTTCGCACAAGGGTCTGTGTAATTGTCAAACAGGCTAATGATTGGTATATGCAGTGGACAATATTGAATTTCTCGACGTTCTATTTACAATCATAAACTCAACCACTGGTATTTTGTATCTACATTTCTGAAGGTGGTACCTGGATTACTATAGAAACTAATCAGGTATTGAGAAATCTACTAAAAAGTACGAATGTCAAATAAGTTTTTTTTTTGAAATAGGTACGGTTGAAATAAGATTTTATTTATGATTCCATTCAAAAAATACTCACATAATACATTCACGCACCAAAAGAACATTTCAGTACATTTGCAGTATTATTATTATTCTACGATCACAAAGCAGACAACACCATGTATTGTCCTTTCAGACCTATCGTACTGTAGAAACATTAGTCATTCTATTTTGACTTCAAGTGCAACATTTTTATGTAATGAACAATTTCATTCATTCATTATTTTCATTAAAGGCGGTAATTTAAAAAACTGTAAAACGCGATAGTGACACCAGTATGAGATACACAGTAATTACTGAGCGCGATCAGAACTAGGTGAAGGGCGCTCGAATACTGGTTTAATTAGGTTTTGCGGGTTATTGATAGAATTTTGATGAAAACAAGCTCTATTTTGTCTTGAAAATGTTATTATGACAAATAAAAACATATCCTAGTGTTCAATCACAGTTTCATTAATCTTGTACCTACGTCATCACCGTTTCATCAATGATTGTACAGGATAACACTTTTTTCTGTACAGGTTTTGTCTCAATCGTGATGAGATTAGTACTCAATGCAATGTTACGATACGCTTAATAATATACCTTAATAAAAAAAATTCAATTTATATTTTTATTTGAATGCCCCTACATCACGGTCTTCGTAATACAGTTTATGTAAATGAAAATAACATTCATACACTTTTACTTTAATCATCATAAAAACAAGGGCGTACCAAGTCCCGCATAAGTGGCAAGGGTGGAGCAGTCCCAGGTATCATGTGGAGCAACTTACGCGAAATATTAATTCCGCCTGAAGCGCCGAAGTTACGTTTGTTCGAGAACTTTCTAGAGCATCTCGCGAGTTCTTCATTTTGGAGTTTCATCTGCCCGTTTACGGTTGACTTAAGGAGTATATATATACACATGTATACGCTTGTATATGCACTTATTCGTGCTTATTCTCTTAGCTATCTGGGTTTCCGACGGATTTTTGATCGGAGTAGGTACAATAAATGTTGCTAGAGTTTAAAATCGATATAATTATTTACCTAATTCATCTACTTCAGTAGGTAAGTCCCAAAACCGCAAAATTTATTTACAAAAAGTTAAATGACCTGCCACTTTTACACTTGTAATTAAAGAAAACGTTTCAATATATAAGGCATTGTAACTTGGTACTGGATTTTTGAGCTTGAAATAGAGTTTCAGTTCTATATAAATATTTACAAGGTAATGCCATCTTAAAATATCTTATACCTTAACCTTCTCGTTTCGAGAGAAGGTATAGTAACCAACAATAAAAAAGGTGAAAAAAATTGATCAGCATTGGCAAATTACCTATAAAAAGCCAATTCCGTTGAAGGGCACTTTCAGAGCCAAAGAATTTCTTTAAAAACACTGAAGGAAATCATAGAAAAACAACAAACTAATTATACAGATATAGAATGTGTTCGTGTTCATTTAAATTTGTCTCGGTGCGTTTCAAAAGTGCTTTGAAAAGGTGAAAACTTTGCGAATCGTCAACATCTGCGATTGTTTCGTTGAGCGCTGAATACAGGTCGTAATTGTTCAACTTTGCCTTTCGTTTTGCTACTGCGCACAAAACAAACTTTACGACAAGCAATTTAGATCCCGTTTGTAAATGTAACCTACATACATAGGTACATACTGTATTTAGCGTTTAGAGACCATTATTTGCGCATATGTAATGTCGACGTTGTTCTATTACACTCGTAAAATCGATTTAAATAAATGTACATGAAAAGTTATCTTTCTTTAAATTTGATTAGAAATAAATGTTTTTAAATGTGCATGACTATGTAGATAATTTTGATACTTATTAATCTGTATCAAGCGCATTACGATGAGGCCGAGAGCTTGACTTAACATACCTACTATTTACTTTCAATCCAAAAGCATGCTAAGGCTCAAGCCATAAACTTTTCGCTAAATTAAGTAGAATTATTTTTATCCCATAAAGGAATTATGAAAAAATATTTTATATCATCCAAACTTCCGCACCAACGCCATCAAAAGCTAACAAATTCAGAAACATTATTCAGAAATTATTTAAATCAGACGTTACTTGATTCGCTCTCGTAATAAACCCCAATCATTTAAATTACTAAAGTAAAGAAGACATTGACATAACGAGCCATATTAACGTACTTGTTTCACTGCAAACTAACAGTAGCTCGGATAAAACGAGTAAATTAGTTCAAAGCGGTCTTGTATGAATGAATTGTAAAAAATGTATGAAGTATTTTCCGCCAGTAGCAAATATTGTGCGACTTTATTGCATTACATTTTATCTTCATTTAATCCTATACTGGTTTGTCCTGGAACTTAACCACCTTCTATTTTAGGAACCGTATCAAAGCAGTTAGTTCCATATTTAGCCGTCCATAGTATTTTTATCCGTTGCATTTTGATTACCTCTTTACTCTTTCATCGTTATGTATGAGAGTAATACTTGAAAGGGCTAGTCGCAGCGAAGGTTGGAATACTTTAATGTTGTCAGATTCATCTTACTTTAAATTAAATTACGGAAGATTTCACTGAACTTACACTTCGGCCGGCACGTCTTAGTTTCATTGTGAACGATCATCAAAGGATTATCAGGTTTAAACGTGTTGCCATGTCTTTGGTCTCTGTTTACAAGGACCAAATGTTTAGTAAAACCTATCAGTTTTATAGATCAGGATAGATAGTATCCTAGTAGGGAGTAGGAGTAGTATTAGTAGGGTAATAGTAGCAATTAACAGCTAGCAATAATAAAAATAAGCGTCTGCCTACGTATAAGCTCTAAAATGTGTTTAACAAAAAAAAATTTTGAAGGTATTCCGTAAAGTATACACAAATAAAGCTGTCAGCAAAAATATACTTTCCTATATAGAATAAGGGAGCTTAGGAGCAAGTCAAACAACTTAAAACTATTACTTACTATTTTTAGTTCGCCCATGAGTTTAGAGCGACTAAAAAGTTTTACATAAATCCACGCTGTCTCAGATAGTACAAGGCTTATTTACGTTAAGCACGATGCAATTGATGCTTGTCCTCTTACACACATTCATTCATAACCTCATATTACACGCAGAAATTTAATACATAAACCGTTTTAATTTTCCACAGCCTAAATAATAGTTATTTTTTCTTTAAAGTAATTGTATTGTATTTTTATATACCACATTATTATACGATTATAAATGGTACTAGAATGTTAACCTTCAATTACGTTGGTACACTATTAATGATCAATTTCATAGTTATCTAGATCTAGAGCATTGGTTTTTAATGTTTTCATATTGTACCTAATATTTATCTGTGTTCAAATAAGGTGATAAATAGGTCTAGCGCTTGTTAAGCTATATTACTGAATGAATAACTAAAGTATAAAATAATAAAAACCTGTAACTAAGTCCTCTTCTAGTACATCTTACACAAGATACGCGCGAAATACATAACATAAACAAAACTATCAGTCGGGTAAAAACGTCAACGCTTTTGTAGCTCGAAAGAGTACACTCAAACTAGGCTGAGCCGAGTCGAATTCACAGCTAATTCTAGGGCATATTTTTCATCATTTTATCTCAGTATCGAGTAACTTCACACCAGCGGGAGTAACAACTCTCCAACGCCGGACTCACAATTTGTCTTGCGATATATCTTTTACTGCGACCGAGTGGAAAGGACAACAGGGAAACAAAAGAATCGGTCAGCTTTGCACTTGAGGCATTGTGTAACTTTAAACCGTACTTTTAAGCTACTGTTAGAATGTTGTAAACTTGGGCTTGCGATAAAAAGTATTAAAACCTAGTTAAGCATCCCGGTTAAGTTAAAATGTACAGAGAATTACTGAATAATTTCAGTTTATATGTATAGACAGCATGCTCTTGAGCCTTCTCATTATGAGAAGATCCAGAATGCAGAAGTGGAACATAAAAGGGTTAAAACTTTACCAATATTCATTATCTATATATTTTTTTATAGTCCTACTAATATTACAAATGCGAAAGTTTGTGTGTATGTATGGATGTTTGTTACTCTTTCACGCAAATACTACTGAACCGAGTACGATGAAATTTCGTATGTAGGTAGCTGAAGACCCAGAATAAGAGTTAGGCTACTTTTTATCTCGGAGTTCCCGAGGGATCGGGATTTACAAGGGAATAACGAGAATTAGTAGGACTTTGTATCCTAGAATTCTCCCGGG
>DWGJ01003829.1:0-12648 GCA_018246895.1 Aspitha aspitha aspitha | reverse complement strand
TTGATTTAATGTACTTTATAAGCATTATTATTGAAAAATATTAGCGTTCTGCACTTCTCCTACACATAAACTATAATTTTCGTAAAAAGGGGTCCAAAGTTTCCGCTTCACGTTTTAATATATAGATTTTTTTCATTTGTTTGTTTCTTTTTCCTGTTTTTGTATTTTGTTGTTTCTGTGTCATGGTGTGGATGGCGGGAAATAAACTCTTCTTTCTTTCTTTCTATTATGTGATAGTAGGCACAGGTGCGAGGGCGCGGGCCGCACTAACAAATCTAATTTGCCCGTCAATCGTCACGTGCGACTTTTGATCGAGCATTGTGAAGCACCATTTGGACCTTTACGGTTTTTACGTGCGAATACCGTTTTTTTTGTATTCATGTCATATCTAACGATAATTGGGGGAACCGTTCTATGGACGATAATTCTCAAAACGTGATAATTGTTTGAATATTCATGTATAGGCATTACTTGTAGGCAAAGGTAAAGCAGTAAACGTAATTGGTTCAAATTGTCCATTCTAGTTGACAATAAATAATTAAATTAAATAAAAATTTAAGATCATTTGATATATAAAGACGCAACAAATGATGTAAAGACACTTATGATCACAATGTGGAAATCCATACACGGTCATAAAATAACATACATGAGAAACATGCATTTATATAAACGTCATCATCATCATAATATAATACATATTATACATAATATAATTAATTTTACATCGGGATGCGTGAAAAACATTGGGAATGTCGAAATCGAACCCACAATCGATGACGCAACAGTTTCACTAACTTCTATGTAGACAATTGTAGATAATTCAACGAAAAGGCCAGTGAAAAGTGGAAAAAATCAGTTTCTTTTAGCTTTCAAATTGCAACCTGTACTTAAAAGTACGTTTTCATTTGTATTAATTCATTCCGTCTATACTAATATTATAAAGCTGAAGAGTTTGTTTGGTTGAACGCGCTAATCTCAGACACTACTGGTTCGAATTGAAAAATTCTATTTGTGTTGAATGGTCCATTTATTGAGAAAAGCTATAGGTTGTATAACATCACGCTATGACTAATAGGAGTGGAGCAGCTATGACAAATGTCGAAAAAAGGGGAAAATATTGATTTCCTATGTGCTACGGGCACAGCTAGTTTTATTTATATGCACAATAAGTTACTCATTAAACCAACTTAACAGTAGGTATTAAAATAAACACTCGTGCACACTGGCGCCGCGACACTCGTCCGAATGTCAATTAGCACCGCGCTAATGTAAATGCACCTTTATGCATGGAGGGTTCGCAACCGTCTTTTGTTTACAAAGGAAATAGATTGCAACGTTGAAATTAAGAATTATCTGCTTCCAGTCCTAGGACCGCTGGAAGATATACCTTTTTAGATAGATGAAGTACTTATGTACAATTTTTGTATACCAAGTGTTAGTACTAGACTAATGTAAATATAAATTTAATTATTAATTCATTGTTTACGGTCACTGTGAATGTCAAACGAAACGAAGAAAAAGAACTAGTGCTTTTTATAGTCAATTTATTTTTATTATTTGAATAAAATTGCAAACATTTCCCTGTAACTAATATAAAGCACTGACTCTTTTTAAATTAACATAAGTGTTGTCATTTTACATCGAATTTCATTTTATAGGTTAGATATTAAATACTGGCTAGTAGGACGCATGAATTTGATTTTAAATAAAGAACAAACCACACTACATTTCAATTGCCGATCATCTAACAGCAGGACGCCGTTAGCTGTTAGTAACTTTGGTAACGTACAGGATTCTCCTAAAACAGTAAAAAGGAGCTCTTGCTCTCGGCCCCAAGTTTGTTTAATTGTCTGTCGGACAGTCGCCGACGTGCCCTGTATTATTCAACCACAATCGATAACATTCTGCCGTGTTCTATACTAATATTATAAAGCTGAAGAGTTTGCTTGAACGCGCTAATCTCAGGAACTACTGGTTCGAATTGAAAAATTACTTTTGTGTTGAATAGTCCATTTATCGAGGAAGGCTATAGGCTATATAACTTCACGCTATGACTACTAGGAGTGGAGCAGCAATGATAAATGTTGCAGAAACGGAACGGGAATAAAGGAACCATTGTCTGGATTTTGGTTGATATCTTTTTCTATGTATAGATAAAAAAAATGTGTTATTCTGTCTTGCTACATACGGTTTTAGTTTAGAAAATTCCCTTTAGGGAGCTACTAGGCATGCTTTAACAATTTTATATTCGCGAGTGGAATTATGCGCGAATTAGGCGCCCTGGTGTCCGTATCACTGTTTCTCCATCACACAATCAGCCGAAGAATGAAGTTCCACCTACATGAACTGGATCGGCGGTGGACTAGCGAGCCCTTTAAAGAAACTACTAGAGCACTAAGCCCAAAAACTCTCCATAAGCGACGATAACATTCACGTCAAAAAATACGTTTTATAGATTGGTTTTATAGACCGGCAAATACTAATTAAATTATCGCTTTATTATTCACGTGTCAAGTTATTCCGTATCGGTTCGGTTGGCGATACAACAACGAAATTGGAAATGAAATTCTCGGGTCATTTACGAACAGCGTTTCGACAGAGGGCACTTAGATTTACGAACGCTCATTGTGTCTTAAATCGCACCTAGAGCGATATCATTTTCCTATCTGGACCATTTGTCTTCGAGCTGCGATTATAAAGGCGAGTGCGGATAAACACGGCTGGCGAAAAAGGTCAATTTAACAATGGGAGTTGCTCATTATGGCCTTATTCGCTCACTCCGCCATAAATGACGTTTTGATCTTTATTGCTTCGTCTAGCCCCTCGTAGCTGCAAGCTATAAACTACTGTGGGAATATCAAAATACTCCATTCTTATTCATTGTAACCAATTGTAACAGCAGACGTTAACCCCGGGTGTACTAAAGATATAATATGTGCAATATTGGGTACAAAACGCACTAAAGAAAAGTGTCGATTTAAATATACGACAATACTAAAATATGTATAAGTTAAATTTAGTGTAAAATAAGCAAGAATAATAATTGAGTAAACCTTAAATTAATTTCTTAAATTTGTACGGCGTGAAAGGTGTAATGGATTGATCTAATAATTCTGTAACACCCCAAATGTACCAATATTTGTGCAAATAAATGTATTTGTCTTTGTCTCATTGTTTGCTACCTGTTAATAGCCTATTTTTCTTATAGCCAACGTTGTTATATAACTTTACACTGGGCTATTTACATTAGTATCTCATCGTTTGAAATTAGTGGGTTTATGTGTCATCTCATAAATTCGACCTTTGTTAATGTATGTTAAGATAGAAGTTGAAGTATGTTAAGATATGTTGTTTGTCCGCATTTATTGCAATTACAGTTTTGCTGGTCTGTTTGCGATATAATTGTTACTTAGTTACGTACTGCTGTAGCTGACGAATACATTGAAGGCACGAAGTTGTCAGTTTGCTAATTTCTTGATCTATGTACCTCAGTCTATGCTTTTTTAGTCCCGCATTCCATCTGCCGGCCGCAGTAGAACAGGTCCTTAACTAACAACTCCATATTTACGTTCACAAACTAAATTCAATTTAGTAAATTGCTTGTGAAGAACAAGATTTATGTATAATAAAAGCGGACAGCTCGTTATTTCAATACGTACACGAACATTAAGTGTGCGTGTCGCGGTAAAACAATCCCCCAATAATCGTAGTTCCGGTGTTAAGCGGTTTAACAACTTGCGATTCTTCAATTGATTCGTGCAGTTTCAAATACAAAGAAAGAGTAACGATGCATCATCTGAAAATTTGTAATGGAAAAGAATATCCGTGTGTTTTCATGTGTTGGATTTCCCTCCTTAAGTACGATTGTCTTTGAATATATAGTACGCTAGCTCTGCCCCACGGTTTCAACCACGTTAATTAGAGAACAATCTATTAAAAAACTACATATTTTAAGGATGTTACGCTATGATTACCTACATTGTAGGAGAGAAACCTCGCTCCGCTACGCAAACGTACTAAGCGAGGCTAGGTAAATGAAGGGATCCTATTGGTTCTTAACAAACACATTCCTCGCTACGACATCCTCGCTCATCCCTGGTGGATACGCAACCTTAAGCTTTGTCGAATTTCATTCCTCAAAACTTTTCAGCGCGGGGCCTTATCTATGAAATCGATTCTTGAGTAGTGAATTGCAAAAAGTTTTTTGGAAGATCTGGAAAAGATTACAATTCGATTGGCACTATGCCGTAGTCTAACCATGCCATAATTTTGTAATTTAGTACGTATTTGAAACGTAGTAGATCCGTTTATCTTGCTTTATTGAAATCAGCTTTATCGTCGATACCGTTGGTACAGCGACACTTGCGCTGCCAATATCTAATACAAACCTGCATTAGTAAGGTAAGGTTCCGGGAGGTGCGTTGGATCAAAGATGCCGCGTCCGCACTCGCGTTGTCATGGCAACCAAATAGGCGTATCTGATCCCGCGCCTACGGGCAAGGAGTGACTGCTTTCACTTGTACTGTATGTGGCAGTACCACCGTTATTCTGCTATATTTCTACAAATTACTATCGTTCAGACGCGATTTTGTTCTTGACACATGTTATTTTGTATTTATTACAGTCGTTCTACATGGTTACATATGGTTAAGCGTATATGTTATTCTAGAAACATTTAGAGGTTCCGAAATAATGCAGACTTCGAATGTAAAATGGCCTGGCCTGGCAAAATTGACTGGCCTCTTGATCGAGTGGTTAGAGACCCTGACTGCAAAACCGGAGGTCGTGGGTTCGATTCCCACCCAGGACAAACATTTATGTGACGAACACATTTGTTTGTTATGTGTCTGGTCGTAATAAAAATGTCTATATAAGTACTATATTGTATGTATATATGTATGTTTATCAGCTGTCTGGTCATCATAACACAGGCATTAAATTGCCTTATTTGGGATCATGCAGCCGTGTGTGAAAATGTCCCCGGTTATTTATTTATTTATTTATTTAATTATGCAGACTTCGAATGTAAAATAAACCAGCTATGTAGTTATACCTACAATAAAAACAATAACGCTCAGGGATAAAAATCTTGTTTCGCGCCAAAATCAAATTCAAAACATTCTGTCATCAGTCACAATCACTTACAAGTAAAATGCAGTTCAATATAAGGTGTTTAAATTTAGCTTCACTTTTTTCTTTGTATGTGCTTGTCGTTACGTGACTATTGGACTATAATTCTGTTGTAATATCAATGAAAATCTATATAAAATTAGAGTGAGAGTGAGGGAGACAAAAAGTGAGAGGTGTTATCCGTTTTTAAGCACCATAGACAGCAGCCATAGTTTGGTCAAGGTATCTAACTAAACGTACTAGGGTAATGGGCGTGTAGACATATTTTGAAACACACTTTTATTCGATATATATATGTAATAATAACGAAAAATATATTATTTCATTACAGAATTTTGTTATAAATATTATTTTTACCTTTTTTGTACCGAATTTCAAATGAGCGCGAAAACGCTCCAAGTGTCATGGCGGACGCTTGTGACGTCATACCTCAGTAAGCACTAAGCAACAACAAAACGAAATTCAGGAATGTTTACTAAGGCGTGACGTATGCGCTCTGATTGGTGTTTCAGTCAAGATGGTCGATTGCAGTTTATTGAAGTATTATTTCCTTTAAAATAAAATTAATCGTATGGTAATATTAGAAACAGAGTTACTTTTATGAATTATCATTCCATAATATATTACATAATCATATCATTTAATTATTGATTCTTAATCAAGCCTATTACCTGTTCAGCGAACGTCGTTTTACAAATGAATAAATAATGACAAATCCGCACATTCCACGTGTTTATCTGTAAAAACAATCTTCAGGTGTCCAAAAGCGATTATGCACCATTTGTTAGAAATCATACCGATAGCTATCAACCAAACGACATATCTGTGTCTGAGGCTAACACCATTTATCGTAATGTATGCATTTGGCTCGCCATGGTCCTGTGTTAATAAAATTAATGAATAGTGCACCTTACAATGTATTCTGGCGGCTTGAAATTGGATAGAACGGGGTACTCAAGGATATCCAAAGTTACAACTTAGGGCTTTTTAAACGTAGGTACATGTAGAGAATAAGAATTTATTTATTTATTTATTTACTAGCGGCCCGCCCCGGCTTCGTACGGGTATAAAACAGTATTTCTCCACTATTTATGGATGTAGGAGATTAAAAAATGGAGTAACTTTCCCGTTTTCCCAACATTTCCCTTTATTGCGCGCGCAATTATTCCTAGATGCTTTGAGTGAGTCACTGGGATCTTTTACTCGACACGACCACGTAATACTTCTGGGAGATTTTAACATCGACATCATAAATAAATCGAATACAAATACAAACATGTTTTCGAACTTCTTAACATCTAATAATCTTAGCCAGCGTGTTGAGGTCCCAACACACTTCACTGAATTTAGTCAAACTCTGTTAGACGTTATCTGCACCGACGCCCCGGTAAGTAGTATACAAGTAGACCACGTTGCAGATTTAAGTAGTCACGCCATAGTCACATGCGAATTAAACTTTCCCAAAGTACGCACAGTGCCGAAATGGACTGAATACAGAACGCTGAAGGGTATCGATTTGGATCTGTTCGGTCAAGATCTGCGTAAAGTAAAGTGGTCAAATATTGAAACATTGAAAGATATAAATGAGATGCTTATAGTTTTTAATAATACCGTTTTAAGTATTTTTAATATTCATGCGCCAATAAAAAGAATTTACATTAAAGATCGCAATAACTTTCCATGGATCACATACAACATTAGAAGTATGATGAAAACGCGTGATGAGGCACAGGTCAGGGCACGCAAGACCAAATCCGACTCTCACAAGGCGTATTATAAAGAATTAAAAAAAATTGTGAGCACTGCCATAGAATCTGAAAAAGTAGCTTATTTCAAATTCTACATAAACAGTAAAAGAAATCAGCCTAGGGAAATGTGGAAACATATCAAACGTCATGTACAAGTGAAATGTACGGACTGCTCTTTACCTGCACAATTCCAAGATCCGGATGCTATTAACGACCATTTTCTAGCAGTCTGCGGTAAAAATGACGTACCTATTTCCCTGCTCACATATTATGAATTTAATAAGACTACAATAACTCACTTCCGGTTTAATTCGGTCACTGAGTGTGAGGTTGGAAAAATTCTAAATTCATTAAAGTCCAACGCGGTTGGATGTGATGGAATAAGTTTGGACATGTTAAAATTACTCGTTCCAGAATGTCTCACCATGATAACAGCACTTGTGAATAAATCGTTCGAGTCAAATGTCTATCCTAATTTATGGCAACAAGCCCTTGTCAGACCTATACCAAAAACAAGCAACCCCGTTACCGTTTCGGACCTCCGACCCATCAGTATTTTACCTTGCTTATCTAAAGTAGTAGAAAAGGCTGCCTGCATACAAATACTCAAGTACCTGGAGGCCAATAATATACTGCCCGTGAAACAATCAGGTTTTAGAAAGAAGCACAGCACCACGACGGCGTTAATAGAAGTTATAGATGACGTGTTAACGTCACAGGCCACAGGACAGGGTACTATATTGACTCTGCTGGATTTCTCGCGCGCGTTTGACACAATAAATGTTTCTCTACTGCTATCCAAATTGTCGTTCTACGGAATCGGGTCAGAGGCCATCAGATGGTTCGACAGCTATTTCAAGCACCGTTCTCAACAGGTCGAATTACAGCAGAAAGGCGGTGTGTTAAAACATCTATCGATGAGTCGACACGTTAATCGGGGCGTCCCCCAGGGCTCTATATTGGGCCCTGTTCTGTTTATCCTGTACAGTGCAGATATCGTCCAGAATATTAAACACTGTAAATATCACATTTACGCAGATGATATGCAAATTTACACTTCTTTTAAGCCTGGCGATACTGACACCGCAATTAAGAACCTTAACGCAGACCTCAACCGTGTATCTCTCTGGTCTGAGCGCAACTCCCTGGCGTTAAATCCAACAAAAACGAAATATATGATAATGGGAACCCCAACGCAGGTCCGAAAGATTAGCGCTAAAAAGCCGGTTATCTCTTTAAACGGTGAGCAAATTGAAAGGGTTGCCGAAGCTAGAAATTTAGGGGTTGTATTTGACGAAAATCTTAGATTCGAAAAGCATATTGCAGAAGTGGCGCGAAATTGTTTCTACAGGATTAAGGTATTATACAGAATTAGAAATTACCTTAGTCCTTCCATGCGAATTACTCTGTGTGATTCACTGGTTTTATCAAAATTTAATTATGCAGATACCCTGATAGGACCACGGTTGTTAACTAGGACAAAAAACGTTATACAACGTGTGCAGAACGCCTGCGCGCGATTTTGCTTTAACATCCCCGCGCGCGAACATGTAACGCCATACATCACCAGAGCGAATATACTGAAAATGGACCTCCGCAGACGACTACACTATGCCACGCTTATATTTGGAATAATTAAAACTAAGGAGCCTATATACCTATTTGAAAAATTAACATGGGCCAAAGACATCTGGATGTATGGTACCCGCTCGGCAGCCGACAAGTTAGCATATCCATCTTATTGTTCAGCCGCATTCCGGGGAAGTTTTAAATATTCAGCCACCAAGTGCTGGAACAACTTGCCGCCTCCACTCCGCAACCTGAAAACAATTAAGCAATTTAGGATTAAATACAAATTATTACTGATTGAGGAACAAAAGAAACAATAACTAGCGCTTCTCGTACTCATGTTATGATACATTTACACAATTGTAAAACTTACCGTTATTTTGTGGCTAACTGGCAGGGAGGACGAGTTGTCCGCTACACCGTGGCGTCGGATCGAATGCACTCGTTACTTTAAAGCACAAACTGGCTGGTGAACAATTATGCTTATAGGTATACTTGATAATTTACTACTGTACAACGTGTAGCAAAAAGTAGCCATTATTTTATATTAGATTTATCGCGAACGGCTAATAAATACATAGCCTGTACGCGCGCGAGACGTGCGCACAGTCGTCCGGGCTACTCGCAACTGCCGGGCCGGCCTGAAAACCAGCGCTGCGACGCTGTCGCGGCCTACGCTGAGTCCGGCCCGTTTCGCGGCTCTGTGTTGCACCGCAGAAAGGCAGAAAAAATAATGTTTTTATTTATATGTAGATTGTAATAACTATTTTATTTTTATTTTATTTTTTGTCTTTTTTTTTGTGTGTTATTTTTTAGTTTTATTTAGTTTTATTATTGTTTTAATTATTGTGTATAAGTGCATAGATTTCTTGGAGCCCGCGAATAAATATATTTTTCTTTTCTTTTCTTTTTAAATAAACCTCGTTAAAATGTTGTTTGGCGTTCGCTTTCAGGCTGTTCTCATATTCAGTCACTATATATTTTATTCAACGTTTAATTACTCTGTCTTTAAAATATCTCTATTAATTATTAAAATTAAGCTATATTTTGGTTATTATTTATGATTTGACAATTATAAAATATTGTCCAGCCAGCAAAGCACTCTATTTCTGCAAAAGCAGTGAACTGTCAGAAAAATACATTTCACGAACAGAACTACACTTTAATATAATTTATTACTACCTCGCTACCTAAATAAAACATGCATATTAGCTTGCAAACTCAGAAGTCACGGGCAAAACCCATAAATCATCGCATCTAGGGATATTCACTGAAAACTCGCGTCCGTAAAAATGAATATTATTTCGGTTTATTGTCCTGTAAAGGACCTCGGGCGAATGCATTCGAAGGAAAATACATCCATAATGTAAGTGCTTAAAGTCGAGAATGACAACAAGCGGCGCACCGCTCGTGCACTCGTAAAGGCCGATAGAGCACTTGATTCTTTTTGCTCGCGATCACTACACCGGTAACGACTTCCTCGCAAACGTGCCTCGAAATGCAACGACTCTGAAACACGCGCGAATGACCCTCCGACGCCGTGTCGCTTAGTCGCACCCAACCCTTTGTCATTCGCGAAGATACGAACAAAACGCACACCGATTGTTCCAATACAAACGGAAATATTGCCGCCCCGGTGAAAAATGAATATTTTTCCACGCGAGCGTCCCCGTGTCGTTGCGAGAGTTGTGACGCAATAAAAAAATCGTTTGCAATTCGCCAACGACAATTCTACAATTATCTTTCGAACAATTCGCAAATTTCCAACACACCTCGGCGAGCTCGCTAATGCGCCGACCTGTCCGCGGGACGGTTTCCCTTGAAAAATTACCGACCGAACGGTGGCACCTAAGCGTCGCTTTCACCCCAGTTTCGGAACGAGCCAAGTCACGGCACGACCTGGCGATTTTCTCAGACCGCCGTTCAATTTACTGGAACGCATCTGTCGGTTAAATAGCTCGGTTCGTGCCGCCGGCTCGGAGCCGTTGGCTCCTAATAAACGGCCAACATAAAGCGCGATGTCACCTACATCCGTTCAATTTTAAAATAAGACGAACGTGCCGCACCTGCGCTGCGCCCGGCCGCGACGCCTGAAAAGAGCGCGCCGGCTCAAAAAGTCCCCCGGTTTCGGTTTGATCAAAGACTAATTGTCGGGAGTGGGCACTACAATCCGAGTGGTTTTATTATGCGCGAGTGGAACGGGAGGCGGGCAATTTGGCGGTGCGACCGCAAGCGCTGCGCATGTTTATTACAGACATGGACCTCGCCGGGGTCCCGATTTGCATAACGGTCTCTGTCGTAATTAGAAACCATCTCGGACGTCCCTCCTTTGTCCCGTCAACCCGGCGGGAGGGGGGGACGTCAAACACCTTCTATTTGCCCGCTCAGGGGCTAAGCTGTATAATCCGAATTAGAACAAAACGTGCAACGTTCCTGTTAAGCGGTGTACGATAGACGACCGAGTGGAGTGTAATTGCATTTAGTCGGATGCCAGCGACGATATATTGTGTACGTACTTTGCTCATTTTAAACGGATTGTTTTAAAGCAGTTCCCCATTGGTCAGCGTAGAATTCCAACGAACAGTATTTGTGTTCTTATCACTACAAACATGGTTTATAACCAGAGTTTGCGATCATTTTTATCTCGTCTATCTTCTGCATATCCTTATTGCTTGTTAACGTTGCTTTCACTATTTAAATTGAAATATTTTCACGTGGAAATCCACAATTGTCTTCTGTAAACATCTCCGTATTTTACTCGTTAAGTTACGCTTTATAAATTTCTCCCTATTTTGTTCCGTCCATCTTTGTCTTTCTACTAAACGCATGTATATTGATCTGTCCTTGTTCCCAATTATGTTGGTAACTTATAGAGAAGTCAAACAAAAACTATGTCAAGTTGAACGAGAATTGGGCGCGGTCGGCCCCTTAATATAATACGACCACTAACCGCCGTCCGCTATGGAGCCTTATTGTTCTAATTACGACACCGTCACGTACTAATTATTTTGTTTGAGCTACGAAATTTACGATGTCGGTTCGTTTTTGTAACGTACCTTCTATTATAATGTTGCAACTGGCCATTTTTATTTTTTATTCTTTTTTGGAGGCTTTTCTTTAAAAACGAAGGGTTTTGTCACGTATTTTATAGTTATCGGTGAAATATTTTTATCTACGAATTAACGGTGCATATATCTTTCCTACTGCATTACAATTTGTTTCATAACGATAATAATCTAACCTAACAACATGCATAAACTGAAGCTTGGGTAAATAAATGAAAAGCAGCAAAATTAGCAAAGAATACACATATTTTATGCGGATAACGTTTAGTTACTTAAAATCACTTTACGATCTTATACTTTCCACTACCACCCCTCCTCTAGTAAAAGTTGATTTTAAATTGAAAGTTTATTAGTATAAATTCGTAAATTAACAACACCTTAATCAAATTGAAAGTTGGAATAACATAAGTAACAAATCATGCATCGACATGTCGTATTATGAACATATAACGTAATCAATTGTAACTGTTTCGATATTGTATATGGATTCCACACGGAAGGTAATGTTGTGCGTAAACATAAAACGTTAGTTCATACGTCTTATAGCTAGGTATTTATTTACAGGCAGTTGAAGCCAAATGAATACGCAGTAATCTGTGAGCCGGCAGATTGAGGCTTTATTGCGCCTGTCAACATGTACTTCATTAAGTAGGTACACTCGTATCAGTACCTCTCTTGTCGTATTATGTAAGGGTTTTTCTTATCACCGTGCGAACCTATTCTCAACGACTAAAGTTAGTATTTTTTATACGTAATACAATGCTGAAAATTGTAGCCTACATTTTAACTTTACCTTCAAAAATACACAGTACAAAATACATATTAGAATAAGCTAATTTTTCTTTACTTTCACGTATATCCAAAGTGGTCTATTAAACTATTTATTGGAAACGAAATTGATTGGTATTTACTATTGTTAATTATTCACCACATGGGAAGAAGTCAGTAGAAGCAAAGTATAAGCGATAAAACACGATAATAAAAAATCCAACTAACGATATAGTTCAGACTTTCTGGAAAGCGTACACTCTAAAGTAGGAAAACACGAAACGCCATAATCAAATAGCGGTCGCTTATCCGTAATAAAAACCCATCGAGTCGAGTTGGTTGTCCGTTTACAATATCCTTTGTAC
>DWGJ01003828.1:0-12650 GCA_018246895.1 Aspitha aspitha aspitha | reverse complement strand
CTACTTATTTAGACAGATAATTACGCTACATAATACGTACGCATTTTTTTATCAAAACCGCTCAAGATGTTTCTGAGATTTAAATATACCATACCTATACTAACATATATCACTATTACAGTAACAAGTACGTGCATATTCACTATTTAAAGCGGCAAATGGTTGCAAAAGTGCGTAAAATTAAAATTTCCTATGTAACGTTATGATTAACCAATTTCCTGCGTCCCAAGATACCTGAAATTTTAATTTTAAACGAAGTAGAGTCATCTCTGAGAAACCAATACACCTACTTCTTCATTTACTTTAAAGTACATACTCTGTTTCAGTTCATTGGCTCGGCTAAAGATTTGTTTACTCTATATTTGACAACATAATGACTGGAATTGTCAATCAACCTTTCAATTCTCAATCATGAGTAGATTCAATTAATTTCGTAACTTGTAATTTCACAGATTATTACAAGCTGACAGGTCCAATTTTGAAACCAGCAACATTTCTTGTTTTTGTCATGTCTTTACCCATGTTTCAAGTTATTTGAATTCTTTTGTTTATTTTGAAATCCGTAAATAATTAGCATAATAATAGGTATACGTGCCCTTTATCAGTTGACAAGCGAAAAGATATTGTTGGTATAACACGTTCATTAAATATACTTTTTTTGATTTTAAATATGTTAAGCGTTTCATTGTTCATAGAGTATAAAGTAACACTGCATAGCATAGCATCTTTGGCCTTTGTATAAAAATGAAATGCTTCCAACACTTATCAATATATTTATGATTTGCATATTTTTTACGTCTACTTCGAATATACTGAAAATAGTTCGATATAAATGAAAGAGTTCAGCACACAAAGTATTGATATTATACCTGTATACAGGTAATAGTTCTTTAGTTTCGGAGTTACTTACATTTAAGTCCGTCCTGTTTTTATGTGAATGTTATCATTATCGCATAATAAACACGTCTTATTTTTTTTTATTTCAGATCTATCAGAATGGGGTCATCCAGCGTGCTCCTTGCGTTAGTACTTCTGAGCTTTATCCTGCACAGCCAAAGCGCACCAGGATCAAGAAGGTCTCGCGCCGCCGCACTAACGGAAGACACAAATTTGAATCGCCAAAGTAAACTAGAAGAAAAATTCAAAGAAATCAGCACCACAGAATCTCCCCAACCGAGTGCCAGGAGGAATAAAGCTCTTAACTTATTCGGCTACTTCCCGTCATATTTATCGTCTGGCCTCGATTATTCTGAGGACGACGACGATGACGTCACCTTTTCCGTTAACGACGACAGTTTGGATGATGACGATCTATCCAGGACTATACCGTCAAGACGACGAAATCAAAACAAAAAGAAAAATGGTAACGCTGACGCTTACCGCAATGATAACATCAACTCTCTCCAATACGATAATTCCCCCATTTTCTACATTAGACTACCACCCACTCCATACATGTTTGTTCCCGGATTGGGATATGTATCGCAGCCGCCTACTATCGGTCCACCAATGTCACCGCTAATTCCTCAAGGTGTTCCGCCGCAAGTCGCGGATCCATTCATAAATCTCCCCCTGGACTTCGTTTCGAACGGAAAACCAACTGGAGTATATCAGTGGAGTGGAGCACCTAACTATCCTCAAGTACCCCAAATGCCAGTCGATCCGTTCGGATATGGCGCCCCTCAGCCTATAATGCCACCAGCGCCGCGGCCAGAATACGACACGCCGTACAAGCCGAAACCTAAGCCAGCACCGACCAATTCAAAGATCACCAACCTAAAGGGAACCTATGTTTTCAACGGAAAGCCGGGCGACAACGTCTACGTTCTAAGAGACACATACAACTCCATATATTCGGACGCTCTCCAGAACTTCTATCCTTAAGAAACTTAGTATTGTACGGTATCACGTGACTGACTCGTATCGAGTCGATGTACCTTATAATAATCGAAAATCCACGTCGAAGATACACCTATACGTAAATAATTATTAACGAGAAAAATGTAGTAGAGGATTTATCAAGATTTACAAAATATAAGAAACGTTATTACGACTGTAATGTGGTATATATAAATATATTATATTTACTGACTAAATTGTAGAGATCAATAAAATATAGAACGATGTATTTTATCATATCTCTTACTTTCTCTGTCAACCGTGCCAAGATGATCAAGATAAGATCTGAGGCATCGGAAATGATGTTCAATAAAGTGAAGTTTTGGCATTATCTCTGAACTGCGTATTCCAGATTCTAATGCTGAAAGTCTTTTAATTGGTTTGTGTCTGTCTAAAAAAAAACTCGATAGATTACGAAGTAGCTACTGGTAACTTTAGTAAAAGATAGCAAACATTTTGTTGTAAGTAGTTGATAAATGTTTGTTACACCGATATACATTTTCTCGTTAAATTTATTATCAACAATTATTCACTAGATCTTAAATACGAATTACGATAAATTCGCTTATGCTTTCGTTTAAGTGTTCGATTAGCATAAGCGAAAAATATTATGTTACACAACATAATTGAAAGCCTGAGTTTCAAGTAAGCGTACATTGGATAGGAATAGAAACCTAAATTAACTTTTACGGGCTAAACAGCAATAAATCTAAGACAATATTTTACACTTTTCATATTAACATAAGAAACATTTGTCTTATAAGATAAGTTTAACACAATAAGATACAACCGTGTAACCTTCGTACTTTTCAGTATAATATAGAAATAGTATAATAATCCCATTACATTTTATAACTAGTATATAGAATATTTAATAAATAAACAGGCCTGATTGAGTCAATATGTACTTAGCAATAAGTAGCACCTACATAAATTATTAAGTATGCATATTTATTTATAAATTATTGATTAAATTTAATTATTAGACATATTGTAGGTACAAATGTGTTATAATGTCCGTCCAAAAGTGACATAATATTATAATTAATAAGTTTTTATATCAAATGCCAGTGTTATACAACGTATTCTCTATATTTTCAAACATGATTTGCTAGTGAGAAGTCTTTATATTAACGATATTCGTAGATTATGTACTCGTATCTAAGATTGCATTCTAAGTGTGATACACTTATAAAATGTATGAAATAAAAGACAATAAAATGCTATTGAATTAAATATATATTAAAATTGCAACCTACACCTCTATGCATTAATAAATATTTTCTAAATAAAAATTGCTTTTATGTACCACTTTATTATTTTACAAGCTTTTTTTCGTGTTATATTCGTAGAGTTTTAAACGTTAGTAACTATTTAATGTCAATAAAATAAATCAATAATTATGTATAATTTGAAAAACAAGTTATTTTTTTACTTACATCATCTATACTATACAGTCTTTAACATTGTGTTACATTATATATTTACATACCTCCGCTTCATAAACGGAGAGATGTATGTAGGTAAATTTGTTAAGACAATTTTTGTATTTGTAAAAATATCATAGCCACAGGCTATGTTATAGTTTTACGCGTTTAAAAAATGTCATTAATATATGATAATTGATAATGAGCACTGAATAAATGTGAGATTCGAAAATATTTTAAATATAGTTTAAAATATCATTTATTTTATGTAGAAGCTTCTACTGATTTTTATGAAAATTTAGAAAATAAAGAAAGACGATACGTTATATTGATTTTTACAATTCATTCAAAAACAAAAAAAGATCATATAATGACATATTATGTATGTGCGCCTGTTCAGTAATATTAGTCGCGTGCATCTTATGCTGTTAAGACGTAAGACGTACTTATTCTCTCTTTAGTTTGTTAATGTAAAATAAATGGTAATCATATAAAAATAATAATTTGTTAATTAAACGAATACTAGGTATATACCTAGTAATGTTTATAAACATTACCATTGGCAACCTCCTGATTTTTTATTATTATTTCCATAACCTATTTTTATTAGAATGGCATTATTCAGAAATTACGAGCAAGTCTAACTGTAAACAAATAAAAACATAGGTATTGTAAATATTTCGATAAATGGTATACGACGCCTTCAAATATCTTGATAATGCTCATTAGTTATACTTTTACAATTTTAGTTAATTATTTTAAACATAGTCCACGCGTTTTAATGGCAAAAGCTTTTACTTCTGATATCTATGTACTTAATTCGATTTCAGTAATTGTTAAATGCATTTTAACAATTCCTTTAAGTACCCTAATTTTATTTTAACAAAGACAGATTTGTAACAAAGAAAGTTGTATTTCTACATATATGTATGCGTGATTAAATACATCTAATTAATGTTTGTATGAAAAATTGTAATAGTAGATATTTTTTTATCACTCAGTATTAATGAATTGTATTCAAAAGGGAAATAAAATTTACTTTACATAACTAATATGATAACGGACAGGCATTCGTCTTTTTTTTAGCCACCTTAAAGTATTACAATATTTCCAGATAATTGTTAAAATGTTCATTTAATAAATATCTAACTTGTATTGACGTTTAAAAGAAACAATTTTGTTTTTCTTCTCTTTTTAGTCCAAATAAAAATTTAATGTCTACTATACAATTTATTCATTCCATATTCATCATGTAAAAGCTATTTATTACTAATTTAAAGTCAATTTCCGTTTTAGAAATTAATAACAATTTAATATAGCTACATTCTAATTAATTCAATAAAGTAAAATAATACTTCAATAACTTCTTGTTTCATTTTCATATAATTTTTGCGTTTGTGATACCATATTTACCTTACACACGATTCTCCTCTCCCATTCTCACTCCTAACCCATGATTCTCAGGGAGAACGCCTCAAGGCAATTTTTTCCCGTTATATGTTATTGATGTCTGCGTTCTCTCTTAGTGGTTGTACTAATACAAACCATTTACGAAAGTTACTACTTAAATTTCACATATTTGTGATGGAAAATGGATTTTAAAATAAAGCATAAGCCGCAATTTTCAAAAAACTAGTTAGGCAACAGTTGACTTTATGTTTTATACTACTACCTACACGATCTTAGATCCTAATCTTATAAAAAAACTCATTCGAGCGTGGTTTAAAATCTGGGGATTATTTGAAAAAGAAACATAGGTTCGATATTATAATTTAGTCATGAAATGACATGGAGGCTATTTTACAGTAATCAAGATATTTATAAGAAATTTAAACCAAGTTCCTCATAAAGACATATTTATATCATAACAAGCCTTATAAGACGAAATGCGTTCCGATTCTGCATTTCTAACTTAACTTTGACAGTTTTGCTTTAGACTGTAAATGATTAATGTCGTTGTTTTCTAATGGATAAACAGAACGGCAATCGCAGCTGTCAAAATAACATTGAAATAGCACGTAAGAACGGGATGTGTAATATTATAAATATTTATCAAAATAGAATTTAAAAGAACGAGTATTGAAAACAAAGTTTAGTTTTCCTCGTTACATACACATACAATGGATGATAAACTTAGCACTTGAAAACGAATGTGTGAACATGGATGTTAATTGGAGTGACGTACATAACGCGTGAATACAAATAAGTCGAAATGTGTCGTGTTTTTTGTTAATATATTAGAAAATATCGACGAGTGCGATGTTTCGTAGCCGAAGTTGGTTCGGGGGTGGTTGGGGCCGTCCGAAAAACCCTCATTCATTAGAAAGATTGAAATATTTACATAATATCCTTTGCAAAAACACAACCGTTTCTGAGAGCAATCGTGGAATATTGGTTGAGTCTTTACGATGCATCGCTGAAATATTGATATGGGGTGACCAAAACGACAGTTCTGTTTTTGAGTAAGTAATACATAAGATAGCAGTTGTCTAATTCATTTTATATGTTACACAAACAACTCCTGTGGCTTCCATATAAGTTGTAACTGTTGCGTTACTATATTAGTACACTACTTTTAGTTTACGTAATTCTTAGAAATAGTATTCATAATCCCTTAATACTTGGTAACTATAACAAGTATTAAATAAATAAATACTTTTGAGAATGAATAAGTGATAATCCTATGTTTAAATTAAGTTTGACGAATTTGCTATCGCTGTCATTTAGATAACTCTTAGAAACAGACATATAACTGACTAAGTATTTGACTCAGAGATTAACACATCTAAAACCGCTGAACGTACAAACCTGATATTTTGCATAATAGGCTTTACGTAGTATAAGTGAGAACTAAGAAGGAAATATTTTAAATTCCACCCCCAAGAGGTAAACTAGGGGTTGAATGATAAATAAGCCGTATGTTTTCACTTGTTTAGGAGTTGATTTGTAAGTAATTATTGATAGTTTGTCTTCATTTTACATAAGAAACCCTTTAAATTTACATTACTATACATAAACTGAATCAATAATATTATTTCAAGTCAAACATTAAATATTTCCAGCTACAAACTGTTTGGTGGAAAAATGACCTGTAAAATTAACTGAAACTGTTTTCTAGCTTCTTCCTGGAGAAGAATATGTTGTCATACTTTCTCAAGATCATGAGGCAAAAATGTGGAGGCTCCCCGTATGTGTGTGTGCAGTTGCTACAAACATTAAACATATTGTTTGAAAATATCAGAAACGAAACTTCACTGTGTAAGTAAAACCTTTGTTACTGTTTGTTTTCGTATCCTAATAACATCAATAATGTAAAATGGTATTCTTTGATAAAGTAGGATTGTATATCCCTTTGAATTTACAATCCTACTGTACTGTATTTGGGAATGTACCTGAAGTTTAGGGTTCAATTGAAGAAAAACCACTTTGCACATACTGGGCGAGTTGTGGTTTGTATTTTCTGCTGGTTGCAAACCAAAATCTTCTCATAGCTTCATAGATGTTGGGTAGTATACATACCATAATCTACATGATTTACTGTCTGTGCCGAAGTAAGACTAGCTTTTGTTTAACTAAGACTATCTGCATCCTCTATTGGAGCCAAGTTAAATCAACCTGGTTGGAACCAAGCTTTTTAAACATTAATAATTTACATTGTTTTAATTGCCAATGTACAAGTACTATAAAGTAACAAGTGTGAATCTAATTTTATAAATAGTTCATTAACATTGTAATTGTATACGAAGTTTGACAGTATCAGTAAAATATGGATTCATGCTCCAGTTTCATCAAGAACTCTCTATAATAAAACGTTTAATAACACAGAAATAAATATACCATATCTCTTTAATGTGACACTATCACAGTGTGTTATAAATAAGGAAATTTACTATTTATTAATACTATACTTATTTCTTAGCCTATTTAAAAATATGTAAATTGTTTGTAAAGTTTAAAATTATCATATTTTGTGTAAAACACTTATATTAAAACTCCTAGTCTATAGCCAATGGTAGTATGAAAAATAAAAATGAATGTTATTTTAGTATGTTTTATGCAACAATGAATTTCTACATTTGATTTGAAATGCCTTCTCTATTTAATACTTAATCAAATATTGGTCTTTCATTTGAAATGTAACTTGCATAACTGAGTTCTCTCAAGCAGCTAGTGTGGTACATTACATCCTTAAACCATCTCAGCTTGTACTGGACATAGAGTGATGTGTTGATGAGGATGATGATAATCATGATCAATGTGATTAACTCGCTGATTGATTTCCAGATTATTTGCTGAGCAATAACCATGTCAACTCAATTATTGTGCACAAGTTTGATATATCGGATGAAGAAGTGATGGCATACTACATCTCATTTTTGAAGACGCTCAGTTTAAAACTGAACAATCACACTATACATTTCTTCTATAACGAGGTAATTTATACATCGAATCTTTTTTTTATTTACAGCAGTCAAGACAGTATACAAAGTCTACAGGTTTTTTTATATGTTTATGGATTTACCGTTTATGCCTTTTTGGTTTTAAGTTTTTTTTTCAATTTGTAGGTATCTTTAAGTTGATTTGCTTTTTTTCTCATTTTCTCTACTCATCCTTGTTGGTTTGGTTGGTTATTAATTCCTTTAGAATCTTGGTGTCTCTATTGCGAATGGCAATTTCAATTTTGTAGTGCCTTATCTTGTTCACTGCGATAGTTTTGATCAATCTCACTCTTTTGATCAATAGTGCCTGTAAGTAGACTTACTTCGGTTCAATTATGAATGAATGATGAACCTATTTCTGTGTTTGCCAGCAGTTCAGGTTGTTATGTTGGCTTCTTGCTTGAACAGTATGAAACAAAGATTTGGTAAGAGAAGAGCCATTAGGCCACCATAGTCCCGAGTAGCAATATATCTGTGACTTTCTCTACAATATTGTTGGACATTGCATATACAGGTCAGTGGCCTTTTATATGGCTTATAACATCTGGTCGGTGGTTTGTGGTTCAGATGTATCATGAAATAATCATGATTCATTTCAGGTATTATTACTCGTTATACTCACGGACCTACATCTGGAAAGCCAATAATCTATTCCGATGCTAAGTGTGTTTTCATTGGGTATCACACATGATTCTACATTGATGAGTTTATTTTTTTACATTATGAGTTAAGACCATAGGGTGTTATAAGAGTGTTATGTGCTGTCAAAGGCAAACAATAATCTATGCAACCGTTAACAATAATCCTCGTCCGTGCGTCGTATATCCTCATTACTGAGGGTCGTGATCCCTCCATCTTGAGATCAACTTCTGCTGCACTACCTTACGCCATCTGTGCCTGTCTTTGGCCTTGTGTAGTGCAGCCTGTAGTTCGATGTCCAAGGATGTTCGCACTTGGTCTGACCATCTCATAGCACTGCGGCCTCTGGAGCGGGAACCTTCGACCGTCCCGGTGATAATGAATTGCTCAAAGTTGTCTCCATTTTTCCTAGCAATGTGGCCAAAAAATTCCAAAATTCTCCGCAAGCAGATGTTGGAGAGCCTGGTGTTTATTCCCAGTTCTTGGAGAATGGATTATATAAAGTAATAATATGTACCTAATTAAGTTTTTTTTACAACAGCACACGAAAGACTTTCCATTGTACACAGAAGCAATAAAGTTCTTCAATCATCCGGAGTCGATGGTTCGTATCGCGGTGCGAACTCTCACACTGAATGTATACCGGGTACAGGACGCCAGCATGCTTCGGTTCATACGCGACAGGTGAGATGAATCTTTATTGATCGTTCTAAATATCTCATACTCGCTTCTTATCATAATAGGTTGTACTAATAAATCTTTTTCACTATCATCCAACTCTGCCGTCAAGTTGCTCTGTTACTTCATATATCATATTAATTTCTACATACTTATTTCTTTTGAAGTCTGTTTTTCTTTTCCATTGTAGCGTTACCTCTTCACTCTTTAGGTGTATTATGTTTTTTTGTGGCCTTCAATTATGTTCTGATTGTGCAGCACTAGAGACTAATGTAGGTACCTATTTATGTAATGGTCTAGTCAGGTATATTCATTTGATAAATTCACATAAGTATATTGTTGTGTTTAACTTATCATAACTTGTTATTCTAGTAAATTTCTTATCGTAAATCTATTTTACATAGCAGCTATTTGGTTGGCCATATTTCATTATCTACTAAAAAGAAAATGAAACGCGCTTACATGAAAGCCCCGTTTAAACATCTATCTCTATACATTATGGGCTAACATTTTGTTCAATTACGACTGCTTAGAAAATTTATTCGTTTCTAGTTGTGCCCGCGACTTCGTCCGCGTTTGAATTTAACAAAAAAAATTAATATTATATAATTCTACAATAAAAGTAGCCTAAGTTACTCCTCATTAGATCAACTATCTGCCAGTTACAGTCCCATTAAAATCTGTCCAGCCGTTCCAAAGATTACCAGAAGCGAACAGGTAGACAAACAAAAATTGTAGAAAATGTTTTTTTGGTATTATATACCGTGTATACATACGATTACATATGCATTCAGTAATAAGCGGTTATTTTAATATTACAAACAGACGCTCCAATTTTATTAATTGTAGATACTTTGTTTATGCTATGAGATATTATTGGTCAAACTCATAATACTGTTTGATCAAAATGTGCCTATATCCGTGATGGTAGTCTTGATCTATGGAATTGCTTTTGCATTACTGGGTACGGTGATCAATGAGCTGGTCTTATCTTCAGTTACTCATACGGGAAACACAATATGGTCGGTTACGTATTAGGTATTCAAGTGTCATTTTATGTACTTTCTAGATCTATTTCATTTATTTATCGCTATATCATTATGCTGTTTTGTTAAAAGCTATATTTCGTGTTGATTGTATATTAATTCAAATTTATAGTGATAACAACTGTAAATGAATGTTATGTAAATTTTTCAGATTATATGAAAGCTATTTTCATCAATTGTTAATGTTAAAATTATAAACGATTACAATGAATTATAGATTGATGTGATATTGATAATCTTGTATTTTTGACCTTAGAACCGCTGCACCGTATTTCAGCAATCTAGTTTGGTTCATCGGCAAGCATATCTTGGAATTGGACGCCTGCGTTCGAAATGACGCCGAGTAAGTACTTGTTTGTTGAATAAATAAAAACATTAAATTTAAAAAAAATGTTTATCATGTTCAATTTCCTCGTTACAGTCACCAATCGCAACAGAAACTGGACGATCTGGTTGCAGAACATCTAGACCACTTGCATTATATAAATGATATTTTGTGCCTGAACATTCCCGATCTCAACGACGTGTTAACAGAACATTTGTTACATAAACTTCTAATACCCTTGTACATTTACTCCCTAACCTCGGAGCCGATCAGGCGACCCGTCACCTCATCGCCATACAATCGAGACCACATACAGAGTATAGAAGTGATTACTCGAAACCTCGAGGCCATTCTGGCGGGAAAAGCCTCAGACACCTCGAAAAGATTAAATTATCCCATCCAAAGATTGGAATCGGAGGAGGAATCGAAGCCGTCCGTGTCTTGTGTGGTCGCCCTGTTTTTGCTGTCGCAAGTGTTTCTAATAATAACGCACGGCCCGATTGTACACGCTCTCGCCTGGATCATACTACAATCGGACTTATCGGTGTTCGAAGACGGGGCGACTAAGATACTTGACATGTATGTCAGCAACGCAAAGTCCACCGTCAAACTGGAGTTCTCGAAGCCCCAGTTGAGTTTAGAGAAAGCGTTAGAGAACACTTCGGGCCATGAAAGAGATTACACGACGCCGGAGTACAGCGGTCCCAAAGCGTTCGGTTACGACACAGACCAGTCCAGCTGTGATCTGGACCCGGAATTAGTTTCAACGTCCCTCCCATCCACGTCGCACATAAGCGAGTCGTCGAGTATAGCCAACGATTCCACCGAAGATCTGGTTACGCAAATCCAATCCGTGAAGCCGGGCGTCGTCGCTTCGATGAAACGGAACATGCCTGATTCTCCTCTGCCGGACTCTGGGATCGAATCGAGCACCAAAACAGTGTCCGAATTGAACATAACAGACGAGGAGAAACAGAAGTTGCTCGGAGCGAAACCGTCCCCGTTGACTGACCGCTCCGCGTCCATGGAGAACATATTGGAGAAGGAAATGAGGGAGATAGAGAAACGGCCATTCCTGAAAACGATACTGAATTCGTTGGATTGTAGCGAGAACGATTACAAGGCGCTGTTTGCCCTTTGTTTGCTGTTTGCGCTGATAAACAATAAAGGTATTTTAATATTACACGTTGTTTCTATCTCTTTCTACAATGATGGTATCTATGGAAACATTCTAATCTATCTTTTCCTTCTTGCTACCTTTGGCTGACAGTCGGTAAGATGTCTTGTGTTGGTTGTGTTATTACTGTTTCGATTCGAAATTTTTCCATTGCTACGAATTTCATTGTTTTGTTTTTATTTTACCATCGACTCGTTTGTCTCTGACTTTTTTATGTCGATAAATTGTTAACACGTTTTAATGTTGTCAGGTGTCAACACGGAATTGTTAGACACATTGCTGTGTCCGGAAATAGATGACACTAGTAATACGAGTAAAGTGGGCTCAAAAGCAATACCGACAGCGAATAGTCAAGATGAAACCACATCCGGTGACGCAAACGAGCAGGAAGGAACACCATCTCGCAGTGCAAAGACCCCTATGCAGAGTTTTAATGCTTTGCTGATTTCAAAGTTGATGGCTATCGCGAACCTAAGTTGCAAGCCTGGTAAATAATATTTAACAATTTAACACCATTATTTGTAATTGTGGCTCTGCCATAAAAATATTTTTAAAAATAAGAATTTTCAAATATTAGTATTGTAGTTTAGTGCTTATTTATACACTGTTGTCACTAATTTACAGGCTTTTTATTAAGTTAACCGATTTAGCTGAAATTTGGTATGCGTGTATACCAAATTTCAGGCGTGTATACCAATATTCTCGATGACAAAGTATGCTGAGTTATGTGACGTCATTCTGATTCCAATATGGCGGACTTGTTAATTTTTACTGCACTACCACTCTATGGGTATCAAATTAAAGCGCTCGCTGAGGAGAATACGAAACCTAATACATTTTAGGGCAATAAAATCAAAGGTTGTTTATAAAAAGTTTTCTTACAATTAATTTATTTATGCTATTGTCAGATTCCAAAGTACGCTTAGTGACGTGCGAGCTGAGCGTGACGTTGCTGCGCGTGGCGGTGCGCGGCGCGGCGGGCGCGGGGGGCGCGGGGAGCGCGGGGGGAGCGGGGAGTGC
>DWGJ01003827.1:0-12651 GCA_018246895.1 Aspitha aspitha aspitha | reverse complement strand
TTACCTATAAGAAAACATCCCTTAGAATCAGGGCCGGATTTAAAGGTCTAGAGGCCTTGGGGCAACAAAGGAGTGGAGACCCCTGACCCCAAATTATTTTCCGAATAAAATGAACAATTTTTTCATTTCAGTTTTTGAATAATATTTTTCATGTTTGTACAAAGTACTGTAGATAAAGGTAAAACAGCAAAAAAAAATTCAATGGAAAAGAAATTTTTTTTTTACTAGTGTTTACTAGTCGGAATTTTAAAAAAAAATTCTCTATTGTGGGGGCCCCTCTTTTGTGGAGGCCCCGGGGCTGCCCCGCCCCGGTTGCCCTCCCTTAAATCCTGCCCTGCTTAGAATACATATTATTTTATGTCACTTCATCTGTGGATTAACAAATCACATATCAAGCAAAAGATACTTTTAACTAATGAAAAAGTTTCACACGTTTGATGAAGGTAAAAAAGCGAAGTACCTATGTTAGGAAACCTTTGTTTATGTCTACCCTTATGGGATACGCTTGACTGTATGTATGGAGGAATGTACATATGTATTTATATAATATGAAAATAAACATGGTAACAAAATTTGAATTGCCAATTAATTTCGTAAAGATCTTTAATACCCGCTAAAACATAATAATCAGCTAAGAAACTCTACCCCTCAAACATTTATCAGAGTTTAGACAGAGCAGTTCAAACGTACGCAAATACAAATCAAACCTCGCATAATCCGTATGTTGTTGCGATATTTGTTCAACATTATACAGACGAAACAAGGTATAATTTAAACGCGACTCTATATAAGGGTGTGTTTATATTTCTCGACGTATAACCGGTTGCCTCTGAAAAGTAACGGCTTACGGAACAGAAAGATTTCAAAATATTTGAACGGTACCTATCCAAAATTTCCTTTTAAAGAGTTAAATGATTCTCAGGAATTTTAGACAGAACATAATTCCGCAGTGAACATCCGATTTTACTAAATTTATAAATAAAATAATTAGAAAGTTTCAATGTACATTACACTCGCATATTTCATGTAAAAATAAATGTTACTTAAGAAAATGGTACCGTGATATTATATTTGTCAATAAAACACGGAACGATAAAAATCGATTATTACGGTCAATTGCGATATCCTCTGACAAGTGTGGAGACACCCTTTCTCCGTTGGAACGACGATTGTCAAAATAAGCGGGATATAGCACTAAGCCGCGCTCCGGTGAGACTCAACCTTCACTGAGGAAGTTTCATTTAAACAAAGCCTTCATTTAATTTACATTTAAAACCGTAATCCAAGCCGCCGTTAGACCCACACAACGTGCCTGAACGCTCGCTTGTTTTAGCTTATTGTGTTATAATGAAATTCGAGATTTTTTTATCGCTTCTTTAAACTTAAGGTAGCGGTAAGGTACCGGTATTAAGCAGTGATAGCCTAGTGATTTAAAAGTCAACCTAATCTAGGGGTCCGGAATCAAATCCTGGCACGCACTTCTGTCTTGTTACGTGCGTTTTATAACTTAAAATTTAAATGTCACTCGCTATAACGCTGAAGGAAAACTCGAGGAAACCTGCACTCCTTAGTGATTTTATAAGTGCATGATATTTTTTGAGGTGTGTGAACCCTGCCGATCTGCACTTGGCCCGCGTGGAAACCCGGTTCAGCATTGGACTAATAGAAAGTGTCGAAAAAAAATTGTAGAAGTTTCAGACAGAGTTAGAGTGAATAGAGTACTCGTATGTATTTCCATTAACTCTATCGTTGAATTAATTAAGCTCTTTGCTGTTTGGAATCACCTGGGCAATTATCAAAGTTTCACTTAAGTGCAGCGTCTTTTCCCATCTGAATGCAAATCCCGGTTCGCTGAGAAAGTTCACGTTTGCGGTCTTGATAAATAGTGGAGCAGCTGTCTGCGATGCACTCGAATTAGAAGTTTCGTTTATTTGCTGCACCAACTGCAACATTCGCTAGTTTCCTGATGAACAGTTGTATTACTATACCTAGTACTTGGTGATTGTATTTCTGACTGGTTTGGTGGCTTGCTCGCGCCGAAATAGAATTTCCAAACACCGCTAGATTATTTCTTATTATAAATAAGATATGAATTAAAAATCTCAGATGTCTAACTTGTAAACGGAATATATCATTCAACCCCTTTTCCCTCAATCCTTTATGTTTTATAGACTTCTCATTTTGAATACACACTTGTCTATTACGCAATTTGAATAATATCTTTATGTTCTGAAGTAATATTATAATCTGTGGAAAGTTTTTAATCATCGATGTATGTTTATTGATATACGAATTGTAAATTTGAATTTCGAACACCAAGAAGAACGTATCTTTAAAATGTCCTCTTTCAAATTAAACAACATTAATGAGAGTGGACACGAGACTCATTCCGCGAATGAGATCACATCGCGCTCGAGATCACAGCGAATGCGGGATAGAGAATTCAATTTAAATTTATAACTAGTCCATGAATTATGTGTTAGCGAAGATTTATACAGAAGCATGTTACTTTGTACATAATTATTAACTTCTATAGACAAAAACAAAACTTATCTGTACTAATATATTTAAAGACTAGCTGTACCATGCGCGCGTTGCTACGCCACCAACTAAAATAAATGCATTGGAATGACAGTGGCGCCATCCGTCGAAAATTCATCGTACCAACTCCGAAACCTTCGCGGGCTCATGGACAACAACTTTGCTAAACATCATCACACGATCCAATGCATAGTTTACGATTCTATAAAAGACATAAAGACAAACATTCATTTTTATATATTAAGAAAATTTAAGAATTATTAGGTCAACTGACAATGTCATTTATGCTGTACTTTTAGACATTAAAATTAATACCATGACTAAAATTAGCATAAGTATACTAAGATGCATTTCTATATCAAAATTTTAATTTACATTTAGTTCCCCCGAAGTTTACATAATGCTGTGATTCAAATGTAACTTTTTATAGCGATAGCAACAAAAGCACGGCCATACAGAGGCCACGCGAAGTATGTTTACTGTTGCACATGTGCGCAGAACTTCGTTGCAGGCCTGTTCGTTATACATAGTTACGCGAACTCTAATATTTGCGGTGCCCGATTTTAAGTTTGTTGGAATTAAATTTTGCTATCGGTGTGGGAATAGCTTAACCGTTTCAGTTCTCATAGTCATACTCATAGCATTTTCTTTATGAGGCAAAGTTTCAAATGAGTTATTTGCCCGAAAGTTGTAGCGTAATATCGCTTGTTGTGAGTTTAACCACGTACGGTTGATAATTAATTAAATGAAATTTGATCACCCGCTGGGCTATTGAAGATTATTTAGAGTATTTATGAGTGTTTACTCTTTACTCATTAAAGTAGGGACTACGATTTTCTCTTTGGAGATCCTGGAGCTCTCCGTAGACTTCTGAACATAATAATAATAATTACAACTAGAGATAATTCCACATACAGCTATCTGATCCCAAATTAGGCAATTTAATGCCTGTGTTATGGTAAAAGGACCGCTGATACACATATATATACATACAATATATACATACAATATGGCACTTATATAGATATTTTTATTACGTCCAGACACAGAACAAACAAACGTGCTCATCACTGAAATGTTTGTCCTGTTTGGGAATCGAACCCACGACCCCCGGTTTTGCAGTCATCGCCTCTCAACTAGTTCACGGCGCCAGTCAAAACCAATTAGTGTACAAGTCTTTACCGAGTCCTGCGTGTCCGAAGCAGAAGAGGCAACCGTCGGTACCGTTGATGACGGCGTGGATGACGTCAGTGAGCGCACTCGAGCAGATCTCCGTCTGGAAGAGACACATCTTTACAATCTGTGGCCGTATCCAGTACATTTATATATACATACTAGTGGTCGCCTGCTGGTCGAAATTTGACCATAATAAAAAATAAATCTTTGACCTTTCTTTGGACTTTTTGTTTGACATTGACAACCAGAATGTAACAATGAACGTTGTATGTGTGTGTCATCAGAGTGTGTCAAATGCATGGTAGTGTGTGTAATGTTTTATTTATTGAGTTAATGTACTTTATAAGCATTATTATAGAAAAATATTAGCGTTCTGCACTTCTCCTACACATAAACTATGTATAAGTGTGCCAAATTTCATACTCCTCCGTGCGCGCAATTTTCGTAAAAAGAGGTCTAAAGTTTTCGCTTCACGTATTAATATATAGATTTAAAAGTGATTCACTAACGGGTTGGTCGCTAGGCAATATTCATTAATACAGGGTAGTAGGATCCAGGCCTCACAATGGGAGACAAATGTCAGGCAGTCCGTTGATTAGCTAGTACTAAAATATCTAAACAAGCAACCCTTTAAACACATGCGCCGTTAAGTGAAAAAAATATGAAAAATGTTTATTCATATTTAGTGCGTGTCGCAGTCATTACCCACACTATTCCCTTGGGGCTCAGATCCTTGTTTTCACCCTTATACTTTGGCGTATGGTGTTTTTATAGTGCATAGATATAAAGTCATTTCGACGATAAAAAAATTATAAACATAATATCAGTGGCAGCCTTCGAAGTACCTAATTACCAACAGGTTTTCGTATTTGTTAAATTGTTTAAAAGTAAAAACAGGAGCTCTTTAGAAGAATACTTCTGAGCTGTGTAAACTCTGCCAATCCGCACTTGGCCAACGTGGTAGACTATGGCCTGAAACCTTTTCATTATAGGAGCAGCGCAAGAGCAAGGGCACAAGAAAAGGGTTAAAATGTGTTAGTCTAGAAAAAGTGGGCATAGATACTTCTTACAACTTTATTATTATTATTAATTTTATTTTCTTGTACAATTCCACAACCAATCTAATTTGTGTGCACTATCAACAACGTTCAATTTTTATAATTGTTCACGCCGTTCACCATATCCCACATAGGGTTGTCACACAAACTATTCAAGTGCTGCATTTTATTAAGCTATTTACTTTCATTTTTGCTACCTTGAAAGATAAAACATACGACAATATATTTATCTAATGTTTTCTCTTTCAATAATCTTTACACCTTTGATTTGATCTTATAGGTATAGCAATCTTTTTCCGTTCTATTTTGTGGTTTGAAGCATGCTTTACATTATTGCACCATTGCTGATTGGCGTAACCGACGGTGACTTGTGCCTGTCAGTGAACCATTTTGTATGGGATCTAAAACGCAGAGGTCAATAAACTGAAAGAAAATCTTTCTTTCTAAAATCTGTCACAGCATATTCAACTCTACATCTTAAGGACTCATATTTCTACAGCAAAATATACGCAATCGCGCTCATTTACTTCGCTTCGACTGCATAAATTGAGAAAATATTTTTCTACTTACCCCAAGTTGTACCAATCAATATGAATTTAATTCAATGAATTCATATTAATTACGATTCAAGCGACAGCCCTACCTACCTATCAATATAGCGTCGTTTTGAAATAGATCAGCTATTAGGTTAATGACCAATCGATCATAACCCCGCAAACAACAGAGACAAACATGTCTCTAACTCGAATCAAGTTAGTTGATCATTTTTATCGAGATAATTCTATCACCAGTGTTGATATTGATTACGTTATTTAACTGAAACTAGATCAAAAATAATGTAAAATTATATTCTATCTCAACTTATGACTGTAGGTATAACTAAAACGTCTTCAATAGAATTTTTATTTTCAATATTATTGTATGTACTTGTATTATACCATATCCTTGCAGAGCTGACGTGCTTACATTTATCACTATTTTATACATGGACGTCAATTTCGGCAACTTTTAGGTCCTCATCAGCCATTACCATCTGGTCAGTATCCGAGTATTTAAAAGGAAATTTAAAATTACACCTAATGTAAGGACACATTTAAAATTAACCCAAATTTAAAAGCACATTTAAAATTGACCCAAATCTAAAGGAACATTTACAAATCCTATGTTTCCAGTGTGTCCTTGTTTTGGTTTTAGTATCAAATTATACCTACATAACATTTACCTTTTCAATTATATTTAAGTCGATTTAATAGGTTTCCAATTGGTAACCGGATACGATAAGTCACTTAAGGAACTCTCGTGACTCTCACAAGGTACTTACAAAATTAAGATGGCGTCCTAAAATGTATTACCGTTGTGTTGATCTTCTATACGACATCATAAAAATGTCCGACACGTGTTTTTCAACTTGTATTCGACATAATATTTATTGTTTATAACGCTTTGTCAAGTCTAAATTCTAACCGAGTATAAACTGGGTACCTATACGGTTACTCGGCATAACTTGCACTCAGTCCATCTCTACTTTGCAGTGACAGAATTATAAATCAGTGTACCAATATTAATAATGATTTTGTTTTTGGGTTTCGATAACTTTAAAACACATGCTGTTTCAGTGTCTTAAAATTATTCGTTTCAATTTACGATAAGTTACGGATTTACGATAAATTTTACACACAAAATTGTTTTTAGTCTAAAAGTTTTTTAATATTAATGCACCTAATCATTTGATTGTAATTAGAAATCAGGATAAAACTGTACCTAAACCAGTGGAAAGCTTAAAAAAACAACATTTACATATTCATTGTTATTTATTGAAGTGCTTATGTATATTAATAAAATTTAAAATAATTACATCGTTAGGATTGCACGTTTGTCTTTGGGTTCGTTTATACGATAATTATAATTAGATTACTTACATAACTAATAAAATATATTACATTATTCACAGTTACATAACATAGTTCTTCCTAGATATTTAACAACGTGATACAAGTGTTCGAAATACATTGAATTTTTTACATAGTTACATAAAATAGTATAACATTATTAGGTAAGTAGCAATCAGAAGTTTGAAAACAAAATTTCTTTGTGAAAAAAATTTTTAACACCACGTTTTTATCACATTTGAAAAGATTATAAAAACAACTGTCATGTTATATATAAATTGCATACAAATATCTAATGTTTGAACAATTGAAAAATTTTATAATTATATTATTACGGAGTAGGTACATTGATAAAATGTTTTTACACTACATTACGCTACGCATCTTTGGCATAACGGATTTCACAACTGCTGTGATGCTCTTTGTAATTTCATCGCGGATTTCAATGTGAAATCCACTTTTGAACCAAAACTCTAATAAGAGTCGAATATACCTACATATGCTGGAATCCGCAATGAGTTGAGTTATAAAATGGCCGGTGCTTTTTCAATTGGTATTTGTGAAATAGGTTGATTATAAACTGGATATCTATTCAAATAATGATGTAACTTGACCTTTTAATATAAGTACTTTTATTACTTACAAGCCAAGTGAAAATGTGATGTCGCAATAAAAGGGGAGGCAATCTAACTGATATTTGCGATCGCTGAGGTTTATTATGTAATAGCTGTAGTTCGAAGTAACACGATAGTTCGTTGACCTTTAGATTAGATTTCTTGTGGTTCCATAATATTTAAAATTTTGTTTGATGTTAGCTTTTATCGCCTGTAGGTAGTTAGATGATTATATGTGCTTATGCCCCAGTCTCCTCGGAACATAACCATCCAATAAGAATATTTTATTGGTGCGACAGCTAATGATTTGACCGTCACATTATAGTAGTAATTTTATTACTTAAGTTTAAATTGGCAGAATGTAGTCAATGGCAGAGTGTAATTAAAAAAAAAACCTAACCTAATAATAAGGTGACAGATGTCAGGTGTATGGTGTTGCTTCGGACGTAATGCGAGTTGGTTGTCTAAGAAAATTAAAATCGTAATCCAAAGTCATCGGCCTTTTATTTCCATCCCACATTATTATCTCTCGTGGAAAGTCGTGTCCTAATATCGAAACTTTAATCAAAAACAGCCAGCATTACACCCGTGTAAACTAAAGAAAATCACTTATAAAATACAAGCGTGGAATTTAAACTATGCAAAAATTGTACATAAACGTATCTATTAAAGTGATTTTAAGTGTAGGATAATTTAATTATTCCTTAATTTCAAAATTGTGCACTTACCTTTAATATACGTATCAATATATATACAACTTTTTTTAAATTTACTTTCTAGAATATTCTCAGATGATACGAACAATTTATGTATCTATGTGATATGTGATTTATAAGTGATTGAACTTGTTTCTGTGTTAATGAATAAGCGATTTGATTTTTTAATGGAATTCAATGAAAATAGTGATGTGTAATACAATGAGAAAATGTGATTAACTTGAGAATCTTAAGTTGCATATCGTATATTAATTTATATTAAAAGAGTATTCGTTTTAATCTCATGCCAAGTCGAATATAGAATGCCTACGTTGCTAGCAATAATTGTACATTTATTTAGCTGGAAGTATTGATAACAAATAAAAATAATAATAGTAAACAATTGTCTTTTTAATGTAATGATCGTATACCTATTTAACATGGGTCTTTTTTAAACTTGAAAGGGTTAAGGCCGTCGTTTACCGTGCTAGGCAAGTACGGCTTAAGGTTTTATACCCCTAGGTACGAGTATGAACCCCTAGGTATGAAAAACCCCTTAGAGTAGGTTATTACGAACATGTGTAAGATAGCTAAGTGGCTCAACTTGATATTTACTCATAAAAAACTAAAACTAGATAAAAGCAAAACAATGTGAATGATTACATACCGAACTAGGAATGACTTTTGTACTGACACTTAACAGAGAATAAAACCGCAAAGAACCGGAATCACATACATTTCTACTAAAGCTATCTTAAAATATTATGACACTTTTGGAATGACTCTATCAGTCTGTTTTAATAAGATAAAGATTTTTAAAGAACAATATTAATTAATACATCGTAACACAGATTTGGTTAAAAGTAACTAGTTTTTGGTAATTATTACAATGACGTTCGATTTCACCTAGGTTTCATTATTTATCTAAATGTCTTAACAGTGAGATCAAAAACATTTTTACTTTCATCATTTACACATTCATCTACCTATATTGTATAACATGTAACTTTTGCACCAGCATTGGTGCGGTATAATCCTTATTACACGAGCAATAACATTGATAATGGCCGCGCGCCATCGTGAAATGAAACGCCGTGACAAAAACACAATTTCAATTCACAGTCCCCAGACCGGGGCGAACGTACCTACACTAATGTCTTTGGTAATCATTTGGTTGCGAGTTCCGTTGCGTTCACGTTCAGTTGTAGTTGCCTTGCCGCCAGCTGGCGGGCCAGGCGGGCGAGGTTCAGGAGGGCAGCGGCTGCAGCGGCACCGGGTTCATGCTCCTGAAGTCCGGCTGGCGAAGGTCTGGGTGCTGCGGGCGGAGATCTGGGGGCAAATTCAATAATTGCTTATGAATTTAATACGACATTACAAGTCTCTTGCACTCTCCCAACGTACTTTATCTAGAGCTAAATTTTTTAAATTCATTATTTTCATCATCATGTTTTATTATCCATCATCATTTTCCATTATCCAACAGGGATAGGTAGGATAATAAAAAAATATGACACTTTAAAGTTAAATTGTCACAACCAGTCCTGTTCTTCCTACTATTAATAAAATGAAATAAAAATGATTATTTTTGTATTAACTAATATTTTATCTGTGTCTGTATTTTTTGAATAACTTTTAATACTATAATATCTCTTATATATACATATAAAAACCCCGTGTTCGTTTGCGCTAATCTCCGAAGCCACTGAACCGATTTCAATGAAATTTTGTAGATTTCTATTGTTTGGTCCAACTTAAAAGATACGATTTTTTTTATCTCAATTAGTAATCTAATTTTTTTATTGAAAAATCAATATTTTTTGAAAGGACAACACTTAGTCGGACTTCAGTGGTACGGGATTTTGGCACATTTGACACATTATGATTTAACATATCACCACGGCAACGCGTGGTCAGGTCAACTAGCAAATCTAACCACACCAACACTCACCTATCCTGTGCTCGGGGACCGCGTGCATCTCGGGCGCATGCATGCCATGCACGTCCGTATGCGGCTGCATATGCGGCTGCGCGGCCCGCAAATCAGCATGTTGGGTCTCCCTGTGCCGCCGTAGATCCACTTTACGCTGGAACGCCCGCCCGCAGAGCTCGCACGCGAACGGCTTGAAGCCGGTGTGCTTCCGCGAGTGCGTGATCAGGTTCGAGCTCTGACTGAACGCTTTGCCGCACACTTGGCATTTGTGAGGCTTCTCGCCTGCGGACGAAAGGGTATATGTTAGCGCAAAGTAGAAGTTACAAAGTTATTGAAGACATGAGTGGATGAAGATGATATGTCGCATTTTCGATTCGCTGTTCTATGCATAAATGATGGTGTTATAGCACACAAACAATTTTAAACCTTAAAACAACCCGGTTTGTGGCTCTTTTAGAACTTGACTACTCGATGAAGGTGTCATGTACACATTTTTTTTATGTCAACTCTGAAATTTGAACTCGATTTTCTCGAAATTAGAATTTTTCGACATATCACCTTCATCTACTCATGTCTTCTATTGTTCGCTGCAGGACTCAGACGCAAAAAAGGCATGAGATTCTGTCAAAGGTAGGAACTAAGGAACTCTTTTTATCAACTCAACTAAATACTGGATACATCAGCCAAGTAAAAAGATGGTAAGTAGGTATGGTTGTCAGTTGTCTTAAGACAAAAATCTACGGAATTCTGCTATCCCGGGTATAAACAGGTCAATAACCAAAAATGGACACCGATAATACATGCATACATTCGCGCCTAATTCCCTCCGGAGTAGGCAGAGACTGCCACCGAGTAGGATGGTAAAAAAATCCTTTCCCGTCTTCTATTCTCATGAAAGTGACAATTTCGATTAGGACACAGCGACAAGGCACTACAACCTAAGGTTTCTGCGTTATTTTAGCTTCGTCTAACAAGTTGTATCGATTAAAGATACCTACTAACGATTATGTATATATGTATCTCATATGAAGTCTATAAGGAGTTAAGCAGATTTGAGCAGCAATAATCCTTGCTTCAGTATCCCGTATTGATCCGGCAACATAAAAGAAGACGGGCCGGCTAGGGTTGTCCATTTTCGTTTATCCTGTCTTTTTATTAAATTTTTCGCTTAGTGTTAATTACATGTTGGTATTAAGAACGAGATAGATAGGTAGGTACCTACCTACCGTAGGTATGTATGACATATTTTAACAAGTGTATGAAATGAATGTGTCTATACTTATGCCATTACTTTTAAATATGTGTAAAGACATGTCTTTGTATAGGTAATTATCTCCAACAAATACCTATTCGACCTTCTGTATCTAAGTGGCGTGAAGAATTTAAAAATAGGATAAATTAATAGGATATGCCCAAATAAATTATATAAATAAAATAAGATTGTTAGTTATCTGTAGGGTTACGTTTTAAACGAGTTGACAACCCTAATACCTACGAGTATACCTAGTCAAAAAAATCTTTAATTATAAAATAAGATTTTGATGTAAGTATTTGTAGGAATGTTTTAAGCAAGATCGAATAGTCTCTCGACGCTTGACTGCAAAACCGGGTTACATAAAGAATGAACCCACAGATAAGCTACACACGATTATATTCCTCACTGTTTCACTCAGTTGGCAACCCTAAGTACGGTATATCGTAACACGTCTGCGTAATCTCTGCCAGGCCCGGTCCGCATCGGGATGCGAGCCGGGATCCTGCTGGACTCGCACAAATTTACAGCTTACACAAGATGTTATATAAAATCGAACGTGAATATAAATTATGTAACGTATATAACACACAAATAGCCGCACTGTTCACACATTACACGAGGATAATAAGAAATTTGAAATTAGAACTGTTTGTAAACAAACAAATATACCTATTTACATTTAAGTATTTTAGCGCTAAAATGCCTCAATAAAAAATGTCACAGCACATACAAATTTTATAAGATCAGTATGTTAATGTTTAGTTAAGCTCTGGTCATAACTTACAATTATGAATAATGAAATTAATACCTGTCTTCGCAGAGGTAGACTTTGAACGTTAAACCACATATATAGCTACTACATAAAGTAAACTTATACGAGCTTGAACTATATGCTTGCGTAATCTCTGCGAAGCGAGCGCCCCATTGTAATGCAGCGAAGCGTCGCTGGACGCTGTCACGTATATACTCGCACCATACTCGTATATCCTGAAGCTTCACTAGTTTATGTATCGTGATTCTGACAGAGGAATTTAATATGTAGTGGACGTCGGGCGATTGGCGGCGCTGGCATTTTTCAATTATCGTCCACTCCCTGGAACAGCTGAATGGACGGCTTTTTATTTATTTATTTATCTATTACACAGTGAACCAGTGAGGAATATAATCGTGTGTAGCTTATCTGTGGGTTCATTCTTTATGTAACCCGGTTTTGCAAGCGTCAAGAGACTGTTCGATCTCGCTTTTCGGGATTTCGTTTATTGCATCACGATTAAGAGCGGTTGGCGTTTAAATCCATATCTATATTGCATATAAAACAAATTCGCCAGTCTGTATGTGAGCGATTTTCTCAGAATCTACTGAACCGATTTTTGTACGGCTTTTACTAATCGATAGTGCAACGCTTCAGGAAGGTAGTTACCATGCCAACCTTTCCGCGTTAGTGCACACCGTTGCAAACCTAAAGATATCACCTGTTCTTGTACTGAATTAAC
>DWGJ01003826.1:0-12651 GCA_018246895.1 Aspitha aspitha aspitha | reverse complement strand
TTTCCTTCACCGTTATAGCAAGCGATATTTAAATGTTAGTTATAAAACGCACGTAATAAATCAGAGGTGCGTGCCAGAATCGAACCCAGACTTCCCGAGTAAGAGGCTGAATTTCAAACCACTAGGCTATCACTGCTCTTAGAAGAAATAAATTATCGTTACAAAATTAAGGCGCGAAACAAAAAGTAACTTGAGCATAAAATTTGTTATAACATTAATTAAAAACAAGAGATTACACGAAATATTGTAATAATAAAATACCGAGGAAATTAGAAATCCTGAATAAAATCCTTTTATTCAAGCATCGATGAAACTTGCCAACACTATTAAATATAATTAAAAAATAAAAGGTTACATGAAATATTGCAATAATAAAAAGCTCCGATCATTAAATATTAAAAATAAATTTTACAATTAAGATCCTTTCAATCGTTGATCAATCCGACCTATAATAGATACTTAGTCTTAACAATATTTTAAAGAAATATTACATGCAATGTGAGAACATAATTTTTTTTTACTGAAAAGTAGACCATGTTGAGTCACAAAACTGCAATGATTTTATTTGTGATATACCTACTCTTGAGCTATTTGTCAATACATAATCTATTTTCTGTATTGTGGCACATAATAATTCCATTTGCTATGTAGTAAAACACTGCAGTTAATGTCTGACATTTATGTCTGTTTAGCATCTTTGTCGCCGCTAATGTTCGTGGTATGTTTGTTTCTAAATTTATTTTTATGCATGTACTTAAACCATACAATGTTAGTATTCGTTCGGTTTCTTTTCATGCTTGAAAATATTTATGAAACTGTTTTTTATTTGCTTTCTTGAGTCGTCCGTAAATATTGTCACGTTCCTATAAATGTTTTTCTAGAAATGTAATCATAATCATCTTTGGCATTTAATGAGAAAAAGTTTGCATGAGAAACGATTCCTTAAATAAAATTAGCTCTAATATAGCTTATTTTACCGACATTCACAACGTTTTTAGTATACCTATGTATCTACTACATACATATAACTCATAATATCAAAGCTTTAATGTAAGTAGAATTTACACAAACTGTAGACAACATAATTAATGTCTTAGTCATACACCACACACAATTCCATATTTGAATATTAGAAGTACGAGTATCTACTTTCAAGAAAAGGTTTGTACTACATTTTATATCCAAAATACCTATGTATCTATAAAAGATGTCTATAAGTTTCGTTCAAACCCCAAGTTTATTCAAATTCTGTCAACAAGACAACAGTTGAATTATACTAAATATTTTCTATTCTAGTTTGCATCGACTATTGTACATTTTATATGTTCAGTTGTAACAAAGTGTTCATTGATGCAAAGATAGCGCGCGTCGCCCATGGCAACGGGAATTAATGTAGGGGATGGAGCCCTTTTCGGCCGTCACCCACAAGATCCTTCACTACGGAAATCCCCCGGTGAATATTTTTTAACGGAGTAACGTTCTTGTGTACACCTCGAACGCTTACCTCAACGGTCGTGTATTCCTTTTCGAAATAAATTCATATTTGACATACAATATTTACCAAGTCATTTTAGGATTTCATGACACACCACAAACTTCACGATTATGCGCAAATTCCAAGTGCACTTTTCTCGTCTTCAATTTAAAAAGACGCGATGAAGTTTGCGAAAAATTTCTGGGCGAAATGTGGAAAATATCTCGAAACGAGTCTGGCGTGGTTGAGTTGTATTAAAACACTACGTTGGATCTCTACTTTGCGGTGACTCAATTTCTTTCTAGACCATTTAGTCTAAAAAGTTTTCGTCTTTCGCTAAAAATTCTGTCGGTGTTTTCAAAGACGATGAAAAATTTTAAAGTAACTACTGAGACTCTCTTAGCATCTACGTGTTAAATGACGTACCGCTACTTTCCAATGTCTTATACATATTTTAAACGAAATCAATTAAAAGTACACTCAATAAACAAATAATTTTAAATATACTGCAAGGTTACTAAACTGTTAATATTTGTAAAAAGGGATAGTACAAAACAAATGGATGTTTTAATTGCCGTTTTAATACTCTCTTATTACTCTCAATACTTCATGGCGAAACAACGGGAGGCAAACGCTCCGACGCGTGCAAAAAACTAATCAAAAATGCGACGGGCCTGCACGGCGGACAAAACGGCATAGCTTATGCAATATCCTGCGGTGCGATCACACCATGCAAAGGAAGGGTTAGATATAAAATTATGTATAGTATGGAGTGGATTCGCATTTTGTCTGGCGTGGCCTTGATTTTTTCCGAATCGCTGAGGCTGGCCTCGAGCCGGCAGGTGATTAGGTTACATAAACTAAGTCGATCCCCACTTCCTGCTGGCGCGCTCTGCAGTTGGCGATGGTTTCTAAGAAAACGCCGAATTCGCAGCCCGCCCCCATTGTTTTGCTCCTGTTGCTCTTCCAGTTTGCCGGCTTAGGCTCCACGTCTACACGGCTGTTATATAACACGTTCGGTTCGCTTTTGTTTAAGTTTTACGTAACGCGTGGTCGATGTGTGTTATTTTTAATTATGTATTGAACATTTCTGGTGTAATCTGTTAGGATGTTATGTGTATTGATATGGCAACGGTTTTCTTTCATAGAATCGTATTTACAACATTTAGTCGAAAAAAGATATACATACATTATGTACATATTGCATCACAGGATACTTTCAGTTGCCTAATAATTTGCGATAATAATTAAAGAAAGAGTTACTCAGACATTAAATAAAATTAGATTCGAATGATTGGTGTTCGGATTGCGTGATAAAAGTAGAAAGATGGCTATGCTCGTCTAAAAATCCATTATCAACCATAATAAACGTTAGCAGCGTAATGGGCGTACTGCCTTACGAATGGAGTGAAGAGCAGCAACAAACTGGTTTGGTCGCACGCGATCCGGCTCCAACGAAGGGACATGCAACAAATAAAAAGAAACCGAAATGCAGCTCTAGGAAACGTCGACCTTGAACGCAAGACGCAGGGCACCTGGCGTTTTTATCTGTCGTTCGCAAAATTGCGAACCTATTTTATAACATTTTCAAATCTCCTAAGCGAACTCACCGCTTTCGGTTAATATATGAACGCACACAAAGTTCGTTTATTTAGTTAAAGACTACTTTAAGGTTTTGAAACGGTAATGTTTGTCTACTTAAGTCGGGTTGAAGTCGGTTGTTAGACAAGTTTTGATTTCGTTGGTTGAAGCCCGTGGGATATGTCAGCAGTGTGACAGTCGCGCGCTTTCGACGCGGTGATATTATGTCGGCCGTAGAGGCGGTTGCGTAACCGGTGTCGAGCCGTGAAGAAAGTGAATGCAGTATTTCGAGGTCGCGTAGAAAGTTGCCGCCGCGCATGTTCCTTGCTGCCATCGGCGAAGAGACAGCGTTACTACGTTACAACCATTACGCCATGATCAATTACATTCATTTAGACTGTCTTTTTTCAATAACATTGCCGTGATTGTCTGTTCTATGTTCTATTATATGAAAACGACATGCATAATAACAAAATATGCTCAACAAAAAATGCATAAATATCACACAATGTTTTTGTCTGACTATCTAGAGATGACGTTATAATTCCAAAAATACCATCATCCGATCCGAATAATTTAGGCTACGACTGCAAATTGATCCGACACATATTAAAATGTTGCATAATAAGATATTCAACCCGAAACCATTTCCGAAGTATAGCATTAAAGAATTCCAAGGAGTTTTGCACAAAAAGTTACACGTGCCGACCAACTCATTCGCTCTGGGCTATTGAAATTTTGGCCACGGCCAGTCGGTTCGGCTTGCACATAATGGGATATCAATTCATTGTGGTTTTTGAATAAAAGAAAACATCTTGGCATCTGAACAAAATAAACAAGTTTTTATAGGGCTTCAGTCGATATAGCGTTATTAGATCGTTTTGATTCTAGTAAATTTTTACAATTCCAACGGTTATGCGATTTTTTTTGTTTCATTTTATCCTAATTTACTAAAAATCAAATTGATTGATAACATACTATTAAAGTTAATTCGTGAGCCAAATCTACAAATATTATAGACGGCTGCCATTTACCACTAGTCGACCATCATTTATCACAGTCGCCATATTTACCTGGCCACGTTTTATCACCACTCATTCCATCCAAAAACAACCACATTCTAAAGAATCTTACAACTTATATAAATAAAGCCAAGCGCTAAATTGTTGCGTATCCTTATCCTTCCCTTCTAATAGCATTCTTATATCAACAGCTTTGCATAAGCGCTAGATTATTGGCGGGGGTAAGATATATATTAGTGACGATATAGATCTGTATAGAAACCAGTTTACTATCATCTGTTATGCGTAGAAGTTATAATTACTCTTATTTTATTACCAATACACTGGAGGGTTTCGCTCAGCCATTTGCATAGGAAAGAAAGGATACTTTGAATGTTTCGATTTTTACTTTGCTTAAGATGCTCTTTGTTATACAAGGTCCTTTAATCGTCGGGCACAGTGAGCTTTTATGCGAATTACTGGTATCTCTAAGATACAGTTATAGTTATTATTAGGTGGACAGAAGATTTTTTCGGATCACACTTTCATGCTCTTGTGAGTAATGTTCCCGATTTAGTGCGATCGTCTTTAACTAAAATACGAGTACATAATATTTTTTAATCTCAAGTGCAAGCCAACAAAGTAGGGAAGGCGTCGGCGTCGTTATCTGTCAAGTCTCACATCAAGTGTGCTGCTTATCTCCCCACATGTTTGATCAGGTGCCGGGCGGAGAACGCTGGAGACTTTGTATCCGTGGCCACATTGCCGCTCAAGGTCAGAACGTATCACCGTTTGACCATGAACACGATCCTGTTTGTCCGTATCAAATTATATAATAAGGCTTCTGCTCGAACTTTTCGAGGGAACATTATCGATCAATCTAATAAATAATAGAACGCTTTAACACATTACGTTTTTATATATTTCCCATCCTGTACCTAATCGACTTTAGACCGATCCGGCAGATCACGACTCGGGTTATTAATGTGACGGCTTATGTATAAGTATTTCGCTGTCGTTGATGCTATTTAAAACGTATATAAATCAAGTTAGTTTTTGTTAGAAACACTTAACGAATATCAATTAAACTTCGAAAATGTAAAGTGATTATTTCGCTATAAATATTATAAATATAATGCTTTATTAAATAAATGTACCTATGTGGGTGGCTTATTTACCGTGTTAGTGCCTGATTTCATAAAAAGAACAAACAAAGACAACAGTGAATAATTTTGTTCCTTACTATTTCAATAAATAATTTTATGGTTCAATACCACACACTTAACCTCAAACGAATATTTGAACCGCAGGAAATTAATACATTTTCTTTGAAGTCGTCAGTTTTAAGGCTTGACAGCCAAGAATGTAGTACTACACACGAACATGACTCAAGCGACATTCTATGGCTTTTACAGCCAGAGGAAACTCTCCCTCCGACATCTGAGAATTGCTCCTTCTAAGAATTGTAAGTTTCCTTTTGGGGCAAACCAAAGCAAGTATTGGTTCATATTATGGGTCAGAAATAATTTCATACCTATACTGAATTAAATAAGGAAAGAATATGACCAGTTACGTTTCGCGCATCTCGCAAAACAACAAGACAGTAAACCTGTTTCGCTGTAGTTGCTCACGGAACATCTTCTACATTACTTATACATCACTTAAATATTGACTTATAGGCCAACTACATCTTATATATATAAAAGAAAGTTCTGTTAGTTACACTATTTATAACTCAAGAACGGCTGAACTGATATGGCTGAAAATTGGTGGAGAGGTAGCTTAGAACCAGGAAACAGACATAGGATACTTTTTGTCCCGTTCGACCGCGTTTCCGTGAAGTCACTGTAAAAATGTGGTGTATCACAAGGTACTTAACTGAAGAGCGCAACCTATTAAAGAATCATTAAAATACTTGATTAATAAATAAATTATCTTAATAAAATCAAAAATCTGCTTATTAATTACCTCTAAGGCGGAACGAAGTTCACAGGGTTAGCTAGTAATTCTATAAAACCCACTATGAAATGTCTTAATTTCTAATGTTAGATAGCTGCATGAATCTTGATTACTTTTCGTTTAATTTGCAACTCTTCTCACATTTAAAGTATGTAATAAATCAATTCGCGGTTCTTAAATATTATCGATCATATTTAACATTATCAATTTAACATGTACATGTTATACAATCAATCAACTATATGTCTTTCATTACCATAGACAATAGGATCTAAATTAGAAATATCTAGAATTCTGTATAGATCTGTAGCCATTTAATTTAGTGCGAAGAGAGTAGTAGAACAACAGGCAAGTCATATGCGTTCGCTGCTGCCAATGGACTTTTGAACCGGATTTCAACTAGGGTTGTTGTAAAATTGTTGTAATATTATTATTTAATATTAGCGCTATTTATTAAATTATTTTCTAAAAATTTAATTGTTTTAGAAATGTTCCTATTTATTAATTTTGTGCAAGCAAAGGCACAATGTTTACACATAATATATTTTGCTTGTGGACGTACGTACGAACGAGTACGATATTAATCCGAGGTGGGAAGTAACGGTTTGGTAACTTAATGCGAAGATAAGAGGCGAACGGTACCTCTGGTGGAGCCGACCGCCATTTTGTGGAATAAAAACACGCACTTGACTTTGACTTTGTGCATGTGAACTGTATTTGCGCAAAAAATAGTCTTAGATGTATCTTAATGTAGAATATGTGTAATCTTAATGTAGATTTATTTAGCTAAGAAAGCTAGCTATAAATAAGAAATAAATATAAATGTTGTTTCATAAACAGATACATGTACGAAGCATTTGATTAGCTATTTAACGGACTAATGTATGGAAAACATAAAAAGTAACGTAGGTTGGTGTTTAAGTTATTCTCTAAGATTGCTATGTTACTTAAAAACGCAATATCAGTCTTCATTTCTCATTGAAGAACGGATAATACACGGGTGTTATTTTCTGATAATGTCAGGCTTGCGTTTATTCCGATAACCAAAATACAAAAGTAATGATTTCTGCCGCTATTGACGTTCTGTTTTATCGACTTTCCTTGTCTAAAACATGAAAAAATAAAAGTGCGACACTGAATTTCGAATTCTCGGGATTCTTGTGGGCGTAATACATATGTATAAGGCAAATCTTTAAATAAATCACTCCACGAATCATTTTCATGGATATGAAATACTTAAAATGTTTGATATTGTATTAATTGGGAACTTGTTACAATTTTATAGTGCTATATGTATTTAGCATGAATAAATTAACACAATACTGTGTTATCTTAAAAGGTTCTAAAACTTAAAAAAAAAATTTAATTACCTACTTTAATTGGAATAGTTTCAATTAACGGTCTGAATTCAAATTGTAAAGTTGATAGTGTTCATTGAGGCGAAGTTCACCTGTACGGACTACGGAGCCATGATCGTGGCTCGTTAGTAAGCGTTATGCTCCTTGCAGTAAAAACGTAAGGCTCGTTTCCCATGACTAGAATGATTTACCACACTTTCGTGCATTAGTCACTGCCGTGTTATGTTATATAAACTTTTTAATTTTGTTTTAGTAGGTACGTAGTTAAAATTCAGGGCTGGCAATGAGTTTTGGTTTAACAGTACTATAAATATAGCAATATGTAATTATTTGCTTAATAATATTCATGTATACATACATACATACATATGTACATCGTCACGCCAGGTCCCTAACCTCGTCATCCCATTTTTTTTTTTTTTCAATTTTTACGCTTGGCTAAATGAGGAAAACCAAAATCTGCTAAACTTCACGTCTGATGAATTATTATGTACCTACATTGTTACAGTAAGTGTGCCATGAAAAACATGTAACAAGTGTAACGCATTATATTTAGGCAAATGGCTTCCTATTATTGTTTTTTAACTTTGAAATGAATTGGAAAAAACCATATGCATGACACGATTTCCACATTATGTATATCAAGAATACGCCAGTAAGTAAAAGATGAAAATTTTGGCCTATTGTTACATGTTTTATATTTCAATGACATTTCAATATTATTTATATAACGTGTAGTTTTTTGGCACCAAAAAATAAACATGTTTACCTGCTGGCCTTTGGTGTGTCGCACTACCCAAATGCTACGTGAGAAGCAATCTAAACTGCAATATTAAACAGTTTATCGATTTTTTTCCAAATAAAATGACGAATAATGACTGCACGCGGTTTTTGTCGATCCTTTTATTAATCTATTGCTGGACACGTGTCTCTACTCGTGAAAGATTTAGGCCATAGTCTACAACGCTGCCTAAGTGTAAATTGGCATACTTCACACACGTCAAAAAATATTTTATATTTTAATATACTCTGCGGTGTGCTGGTTTTCATTCCTCGTTGTGTATCACTGGAATATTTGAATTTAAAGTTACAAAACGCGGATATATTTGTAGGGTAGAGGTGCGTGCCAGGATTCGAAACACGCGCCGTCGGTGGTCCGTGATATCGAATGCTTGAAACGTAGTTTTTTTCACGGAACACTTAGGTATATTGTGGTCCAAAATCTAATCAAACTTGTATGTCTGCAATCTATGTATATAATTTCGTATGTAATGATAATAATTTCGTATGTCGCAAACATGTCAACATTATACAGTATTGTTAGTGCCAGTTCTATACAAGTATTTTTGTTTTATGTATAATTATTGTTACCTGCTTGAATCCCACAATCACGAAACTCTACTTTCTTGCGATGTAGAGCGAGGGACTTTTTATATCCAACCGAACCTTAACATTTTCCTCTAATCGGTAACCGCAGGCTATCTCACGTTTTCCTGCTACGTAGGAGGCATTACGAATAACCATACAATTCGAATTATAATCTAAAAGGAACGTACCAAGATAATGCAAAAACAGAACGTGTTAACAACCTTTTAGCGCTGCGATTCAAAATTGCTACAGATAATGAATAAAAAGGCTTCCGATGCAGGCGGGTCGGGCGGTGTTACAGCCGATGGCCTTGATTGGTCGCGCGGGGAGACCTTGAGCGGAGATACGTTGAGCTTAGATCGAATGCGGCTAGGGTTGACAGACCTACACCGGACAAGGACTATTCATAACAATATACTCCTCCCAATAATTTTCCTGTCATCAATCAACTGTCATCAATCATCGTCGTCAACAAGAAAAAGGATATACTTTTTAAATACCATTTTATCAGCCTGATAAATTTCGTTTATCTGGCTTTTTAATTTTTTTTAAAGTCAGTAGAAAAGTAATTAGTACGATATAGTAGCTTCAATTTATAACATCTACATTTTAAAGGATGTACGTTAAAAATACATAGATTAGAATGTTTGGAAAGATTCACGTAGACATTAGTGTTATTTTTGTAGCAACCCTAAGCGTGGGGCACGGCACGGTGGCGCGTTCACTAAACTTTACGATTACGTCACTTGTATTTTGGTAGGTATGCTATAGATGAATAGCCTCCAAAGTTCCATGATCGTAACATTACCTTGTTTTCCATCGTATTTACATCACTTCCCCGGTCACACAAGTATAGATTGTCTTGTTTCGTGAATTTGGTATTCTAGTGACGCAACTAAAGAATGTGTTTGAACAAAATTGTCAATGGTCGATAATTTACTTCGAATACAGATTGGATACAATAAAAAATAATATATTTATTTACATCGCAGTTCCGTTGTCCGAACGAGACGGGACTGTAACGAAAGTATAATCTCGTGTTATTATTAGATTCGATAAATGGAAATGTTCGAAATTCAAATCTTAAGGGGTCCATACGGTTGGCCTGAAGTGAAGGTACGAATAAAAAACGCATTATAAATTTAAAATTGCGTAGTAGGTAACAACTTTCATGGCCACTTGAGTTACTTTGGTATTGAAAGTTAAATTGCAATATTTCTGAACCCACGTTATATTCTCATCAAACTTGTTCCATTTATATTTATTATCATACCAGAGTTTGGTTGAAGATTTTTCAAAATACATGTTACTGACTCAATCTCGTACGAGTATAACATATGAGATAGTAACTGTCTCGTAAATATGAAATAACCTCAGTCTCTCTGGAATAGGCGTTAAATCATGTATAATTGCACTGCCATGTCAAAATACATTACACATGCTATGAGACTGTCGCGCGGGTCCTCTTCCCACCTACACGACGCCGACGTTTGGAAACTGAGGCGACAAATACTGCGTTGTTCCGTCATGTTGGCAATACGTTAGTCCATACTTAACATACATAATGCTCAGGAATCGGTGTGAATATTTAACGTTCACGATATTCGTATAAAGCAGGTTTGGCATGGTTATATAATCATGAACTTAATTAATCGCTAACTTTGGTATATTTTAGTTTGTACTAAAATCTTTCGTGATCGTCATAAAGTACGTGCTAATTCTAAGCTTAAGAAACTGATTGTCATCACTGATATTTAACAATCAATATAATAATGTAGAGAAAGGTAAAATGGCGTAAAATTTTCTACATGTATTTCATAACAACACACACCACTGAATGCATTGTCATTTAAAAAGCATAAAGAGTAATAATGTCAATTTATTTTATCGACACAAACGGTGAAACGGTTACAGCAAAATCATTGCTCATAAGTATCGCAATAAATTATAAGGCGTGTGTATCACATACCTACTTATTTATTTATGTGAGTTTATCAGTTTATTTCTACTCCGTCAATGTCACCGAGATGCCGGGAGGGCAACGCACGCGATATCTATACACATATGAAAGCGTTATTTTGTATCGCCGCACATTATTGATATTATTTTTTTCATCTTTGCAACACAGGGTTGTCAAGATAATACAATTAAAAGTACCAGCCGTGTATGATAACTAAAATAAAACGCATCGGTTCTGTCGTGACACGACTTTATTTAGTCGCTTTGAAATCCTCGTAAAACTGATCCTTTAAGATATATGCATCCTCTAGTGTTGCTTAAGATTCAAGTATCGTTCTGACATGCATTTACACAACTTACATAATCGACAGAGCGAGTACAGATAGAAAACATTGAACTAAATGTTTACACAACGGCGATGTTACGCAATAACATATTTACATAACCTCGAATTATCATTAAATAGTCATTAAATCTCAATGAATCTCACAAAAGTATTTCTTGTGATGATGAATCGGCCACGAGTCGGCTTTGGCACTTCTTGTACGCCTCAGTATTTTTTATTCTAAGCAAGTGCGTCATTAACATTCGGATAAGGCATCAACAAAAAAGTAAAAAAATAAAATGTTAAGCACACTTTGTTTCTAAGCCAGCCCTGAATAGCTGCAAAATGGATTATAATTCTGATAAAAACGGGTATTATAATTCATTGCCCTTGCTCGCTATCTGCAATTCAGTCTACGTTGAAAAGACTATATACATATAAGTACATTTACTTATGTTTCTACCATTAAATAGTACAGATATACGGATAATTAAATAATTTAAATCGCATAACAAATGTTTTTGTAACAATTTATTGCTTTATTTATTATTGTGCACTGAAGTGATTTCTAAGCCACAAAACGGTAATTCATATTAAATTGCCTCAAAAGTTTTAGACGGTTATACTATAAGGAAGTTTTGTTGAGATGGAAACCGTTAGAAACGATTATAACAATCATATCTAGAACAATTCCACACACGGCTCCCTGATTCCAAATTAGGCAACTGAATGCCTGGCGTGTTATACTAGGTAGCTAATAAACTCACATCTCTTATATATCCCATGTCACGATGTTCGTTTGCGCTAATCTCCGAAACCATTGAACCGATTTCAATAAAATTTTGTACATATCTATTATTTGGTCCAACTTAAAAGATATGATTTTAACTCAAATGATATTCTCACTTTTTTATTGCAAAATCAATATTTTCTTATAGGACAACACTTAGTCGGACAAACATCATGGTACGGAATTTTGACATATTTGACATATATGATTTAACATATGTAGGTATGTAACCACGGCAACGCGTGGTCAGGTCCACAGTCCACTATATAATACTTATAGGTATAGATATTTTTATTACACTCAGACACGGAACAAAAAAATGTGCTCATCTTATAAATGTTTGCCCTGGGTGAAAATCTAACCTCTTGACTACGAGGCCAGTCGGTATAATAAGTTTTAGGAAAGAAAATTGTTTTAAATGACTCTTATTTAGTCACCTGGTTAGTATTTGACATTGGAAATCCTAAACACAAGAAACGTTATTGCCTCCACGCTGCTTGTCTTAACACGTTATCAAAACAGTCACGATATTTCATGATAAGGAAACCGAAGCGTACTAATTTTTTAAATAAATTTAATTCTCTAAATCGGTATTTCTTAACTTGTGATTGAACTTGGTCCTTTGATTCTTGACTCGAGTTGATTCTTAACTTCTTTGATTCTTAACTTGTGAGTAAACTTGGGAGACCGCAGGTATGTGTATGGAGTCCGCCTTCTTTTCCGAATTAATACATTTTAGGGTAATTACATAAAAGCTTGTTTATAAAAAGATTTTTTTTACAAAAATTTTATTGTCTAATTTGGAATCAGCAGGGTGTGGAATTGTCCCTATTATT